>SZYD01000179.1:0-47578 GCA_009363875.1 Mikania micrantha | reverse complement strand
GTTCCCTTATACCAGCGATTCCCGTAGCTAACACTTAGGAACACAAAGTCGGGTTCCCTTAAAGTGGAACCCATCGAGGTTGAATATCCATCCTGTGGCGTGGTGAGACATGAACGCCATCGACTAGCAAATTCAGGATCATCGGGATAAAGAGTTCAAAAAGTGTCGAATGCATCAATGTGCACCTGTAGGGATGTAAGTAGGGCTGCGTCTGCAGCTGAGTGCATCTGCAGCTGTGTTCGTATTTCCTGCTTTGTGTCGATACTGAACGAGAATTCTTGTAAGAACCCAACCCATTTCGCATGACGGGGATTGAGTTTATGTGTCCCTGAATGAACCGCAAGGCCTGATGGTCCGAAAATAAGATGAAGTCATTGGGTAGAAGGTAATGTCGCCAATATTCGAGGCTGCAAATGATGGCGTAGAATTCCTTGTCATACGTACTGTACTCTTTTGGCCTCACTCAACTTCTCACTAAAGAAGGCGATGGGTCGGTTCTCTTGGCTTAAGACTCCTCCAACTCCAAACTCGAATGCATCACATTCAACTTGGAAGGTGATTTGGAAGTTGGGCAAGGCTAGGACAGGAGCTTGTGTCACCTTGGTCTTGAGGTCTTCGAAGGCAGTCGCGGCCTTGGAGTCCATTTAAAGTGTGTTCCTTAGAGGCAGTCGGTTATTGGAGCAACGATGGAACTAAAGTTCCTAATGAACCTTCTGTAGAACGAGGCTAACCATAGAAACTCTGAACGTCATGGAATTGTTGGGCGTGGGCCATGATTTAATTGCTTCATCTTCAGCTTATCCATTCTGATGCCCCTGTCTTGAAATAAGATAGCCCAAAAAAAGGACCTTAGGTGATAGAACTGGCACTTTTCCCCCATTAGCATAAAGTTTTTGTTCCCTAGAATAGAAAAAACCTGGTGTAGGTGTCAGAGGTGCTGTTGGAGATCCTTGCTGAATACCAGAATGTCGTCAAAGTACATGACCATGCAGTGACCTATGAGGGCTTTAACACGTGATTCATCAACCGCATGAAGGAGCTAGGCGCATTAGAAAGGCCAAAAGGCATCACCATCCATTCATAAAGACCGTCCCTTGTTTTGAAAGGCCGTTTTCCACTCGTCTCTAGGTCGCATTCGGGATTTGATGATACCCGCTGCGTAGATCTATTTTGGAGAATATTTTGGGATCCACACAGTTGATCAAGGAGTCTTCAAGGCGGGAAATAGGGAAGCAGTACTTGACCGTGATCTTGTTGACGGCTCTATGGTCAATAACATGTGGTATGCCCAGTTGGCTTTGGGCACGAGTAGAGCAGGTATGGCACACGGGCTTATACTCTCACGGATGAGACGGCTTATTGGGGATGACTGATCCTGGGAGAAAATCAATGCAGTGTTGTATGTCCCTCATGAGAGGGAGACCGACGGGGATGTCTGAGGGGAAGATATCTTGGAACTCAGCTAGGAGGGGTCGGGCTTCTACCGGGACAGTGGGGCAATCGGGTTACTGTCGGTGATGACCAGTGCCATCGTTATAGCTGGCATTGTATTTTTGTGAAGTCCCAGGATAGCTGATTTATCAAGGATAAGGGCCTCAGTACCTGTCTGGCGTGTGTCTAGTGGGGCTAGAGTGACAATTACACACCATCTTTTCGGAACGAATACGTGTTGCTGAAGCCATCATGTCGTGTCTTTCGGTCATATTGCCATGGCCTCCCTAGCAGAATTATGACATGCATCCATTGGGATTACTTCACACCAATCTCTCTCTTCCGCATACTTGTTGCCAATTGTGAACTAGACAAGGCACCCGGTGAGTTACCTTGACCACATTGCCTTTTTTTATCCATGTTAATTGGTACAGATCAGGATGGGGTCAACGGGTAACTCCAGTCTTTCCACCATGCTGGTAGCCACCATGTTCTCGCAACTACACCCCATCTATAATAATGATGCATACTTCCCCCTTTGTTGTGCATCTGGTTCTGAAGATGTTGCCTTGGCAGAGCCATAGTGTATCATCAGGAGGCCGGTGTGTTTCCTGTGCTTAGACTCGTTGGGCACTTAAAATCTCCCTTTATCTGGGTAGAACGATTTCATGAGGGTTGGCTTCGGGTTGATCATCTTCTGTGTCGTAGGAGGGCTCTAGGTCTTCTGTGAGGGTAACAAGTTGTTTTATTGGGGCACTCTCGGGAAAAGTGGCCCAGCCCTTGGCATCAATATCATCTGGTTACTCGAGATGGTGTTGATGGGCTGTTCACGGAAGGGGTTGCTATTGTGGAACCTTCCGGTTGGCTTCCCACACTTCGGTAGCTTGTCGTACCCGTATTAGCCCCTGTGCTTTTGGGAGGGTCTGATCAAGGCAGGCCAAACCTCCCTAAGCTTGACTTGGTTTTTGATTTGAACTGCTTCTCTCAAATTTCAAGGCTAGCTGACATACGTCATTATACGACCAATAGGGTTGAAGTTGGACTACAACGGCAAGGTCCAGTCACAGCACACCTAAGAACCGGGGCAATGACCTGCTCTTTTTCCTCCTCGGCGCCACATCGCATTCGTAGCCTATCGAACTCCATGATGATCTCTTCTACGGTAGAGTTTCGTTGGGCCAGGTTGTGGTAATCTAAGAAGGCTTCCTGGCGGTAGTTAGGAGGTAAGAACTTTTCTTGTAGAAGCTTCCGCATCTTGTCCCAAGTCTCAACCTTTGATTTGCCCTCTTGTGCCCGTTTTTTTTTCACATGTTCCCACCACAATGATGCATATTTTCCGTAGTCGAATAGCTTCCATTTTGACCTTGTACTTATCCGGGATGTCCCGTAGATCGAACACCCTTTCAACTGTGTGCAGCCAATCAACGAATTCGTTAGGTTGGGCTTTCCCATCGAATTCTGGCACCTCTACTTTTACCCCCAGGTTACATAGGGGATCGGTTCCTTCCCCTTCTCGCGGTTGTCTCCGATCAAAGGGGTTCCTCAGTTCGGGCCGGGCGAATGGGTTGTGGTGGTCCCCTCCTTCACCCCAGACTAAAGAATCAGTCTTCGTTTCCTCTAGTCAGTCTTCCTGTTGCGACTCCAATTCTCGGAATCGTTGTTGGAGACGAGCAATCTCTTCCACATCGCGCGGATCTCTTCTCTGTTCTTTATGGCCTCAGTCGTCATGTCGATGTGGGTGTCTACGGTCGCCTCGCGCATCCATAGCTTTGATACCGACTAATGCAGTTTCTCACACAATCAAGTTGGATCCAGAATCACGATTGACAAATATCAAGCAGAAAACTTTCGGTGTTTATCAAAATTCAAGAATGCTCATTCATGATAATTATTCCAAACTAAATAGAGTCTAGAACTAAAAACTAGGAACAATAAAAGGAGATAATAAAGAAACTTCAAGATAAACATTAAAAGAAATAAAACAAATATAATAAACATGATCTTCATTCCAATTCTTGCGTGCTACTCTCCATATTATTCGGACTTGGTTCCTGACTGTATACCTCGTCTACTGTATCAGTTTGACTTAGTATTATCTATTGTTGGGTGTTTTTTTGGGTAGAAATCAGTAAATAAAGTAGCCAATGAACAAGATTTATTAGTAGGTAATTGTACCTTTAATATTGTAAAGATTACAACTGAGGTGATTTGATTGTCTTTTAATGATTGCAATTGAAATGAGTGGTAAAAAGGCTCACCCATAGTTGACTTTGTCAGAATAAGAAGTTTTGTGGATGTGAAAATACAAAGTAAAGAAATCCACACACATACCCAATTAATCAAGGGCATCAATTCAAATTGAGGCGTAAATCATGTTTTTATAGGATTATCAAGCCCTTTGCCGTCTATCTTGATGTTCTTAAATGCATGAAAAGATTATCTTGAAATTCGATCTATAAATTGAATGTTAGAGGTGTGATTATTATGTATACTTGTGTGAATCTTTGCTTTCATCATGAATGAATATTAGGGATGGGGTTTATCATGTGGATTTTGTATGCATATATGAAGTAGAAATATTTATTCTTATATGAATATAATGAGGTTTAGAAAGTACAGGTGACTGGGTTGCATATTTCATATTTGTAACTGAAACCTATGCAAATGCCTTAATGTAGGTGTCTAATTGAAATGATTAATAACGTTGTTCAAATAACGATGTTTTAGTTTCCACATTATAATCATAACTTTTGATATTAAAAAAAATCAATTAAATGTATTAATGTGGCTGGTTGCTGAAAAAATTTATTAGATACCACATGCATATATACCAATTGTACCGTAAGTTATAACAAGTGTATTTGGGCAAATATCAAGTGTTGGACAAAGATCATTGAACGGAAAAATATAGTGACAATTCTCAATTTCCCGGTTAGAATCATAACTTGAAAATAAAGAAAATGAGTGTAAGCGAAATCACGAAACGAGGCCCTGATTTCAAGACACACAAAGTCGAATATAACGTTAAATAAGAGATCATATATTTTTAACTATTCAGGTCATGAAATTATAATGGCTGGAATGAGTTTGAAAAATCGTGAAAGTGGGCGAAAACGACGCGTAAAACGGAGTTAGTATGCTCAAGTTATCGCGAAAACAAGAAACAATCAGATCGCGCCCGAACGCGCCACGTGTCAAAACGTGGCACACATGCAAGATATTCCATCCGTGCGCACCGCCCCGTACCAAACTCCTCCGACGCTAGGCTTTGCGCCCCGGACACATGGCACACATGTAACCTGCCACTTCCAGGCACATAGCCCCGAGCCAAACCTGGGCTAGGCTGTGCGCCCCAGACCAGAATTCGTGCCTATAAATACCAGAAGTCATATTTCAATTTTTTTCGAGAATTTTCACCTTCTAACTCTTAAATCTTGACCCTACACCTCCAAATACCCATATTTAACCCCTCAATCATCTATTTTCGACGCGAGATACTGCCGAGCTTCTGCGAGGTAAAAATCTCGTATAATTTTAATCTGTTATGATGCTTGTTTTAGATATTATTATTATTATATAATAAGATTATGATTAATTGTTTGGTTTTAATCGAAAATACGTCGAGGTTCTGCCCGACTAATTTTTGGAAAACAAACAATTATAAGCAGAGACTCTGCCCAATTGTTTTCAGGAAACTTAAGAAATATAAGTCGAGGTTCTGCCCGACTTAAAACCTTGAAACCTCACTTTTATAAACAAAGACTCTGTCCAAAACAAGTATACGAACCTCAGTTTTATAAGCCGTTATAATATCCGATTATCAACAACCATATTAATTTGATTAATCTGGGAATGTCCTGATTAATCTAACGAGTCACAGTTGTCACACGTTGTGCTATATTAAGTCAAGGAAATTGATTAAAAGTTTAAGATAAGATTGAGGACTTGAGTTGTAAGATCCTTGACATTGAACGTCAAGGAAAGTTCTGAGAGTCAAATTAAGCTTAAGTAACTCATAGAACTTTAATGACATACAGGTTTAGAGTTCAAGAACTAGTGATACGAACGTTGTGCATTGTTATTGATTTGAATCAACTCAGGTGAGTTCACGACCCCTTTTTCTGTATTTTGGCTTTTGAAACTCGGGGAATGAGAAAACATAAATACTTATTTGAAACATTCTGATTTTTGGTGGAACTTTGAAACGCTTTTGATACATTTTGTGAAACATAAAACCTGATTAGATCAGGTGGAACTCTGAAACTCTTTTGATACATTTTGTGAAACATGAAACCTGATTAGATCAGGTGGAACTCTAAAACGCTTTTGATACATTTTGTGAAACATGAAACCTGATTGGATCAGGTGGAACTCTGAAACGCTTTTGATACATTTTGTGAAACATGATACTTGATTTGATCAGGTGGAACTCTGAAACGCTTTCCCTACATTTTGTGAAACATGAAAACTTATTTGCATAATGTGAAACGCTGAAATACTTTTGAAACACTTTGTGAAACAAGAAAACGAAAGCGTTGTAAAACATTTGGTTGAAACACGTGACAGTGGGGCGAAAAATATGACCAAACTTGTCATTATTTCACGGGTTACACATTTGTCGCTAAGTCCCCTATTCTGTAACCGTTAACCGTGGGGTGGGGGTGCGTGATTATTGAGAATAGATTCTATTTGTGACTGACAATCCTCGCTCGTGGTTCGTAGCTAAAACAGCGACCGGATGTCAAGCGGGCGTTCAATAAGGCTAAAACACACAATGTCTTGCGACAAGGACATTGGAAAGGGGCAAACACTGAACTCGTCAGCTCGGTTACGGGAGCCCAGGAGTTATAATTGGACAGTTGGTCGGGAACTAAACACGACATTGTTGGAAGGAACAATGTTCGCACTGGATTCCAATGTTTTACACCCAGTTTGGGATATAAATATTATTTAACTCTTTTTATGCAAACATTTGATTCGTTTGGGATACATTACATACATTATTGACAAATAAACTTGTGAACTCACCAGCGATATGCTGATTGTTTTAAATCATGTTTTCTCAGATGCATAGTGATAGAGAGGGTGGAGCTGGAAGCTCAATCTTGGGAGACATATAGTAGAGTCTAGGAGAGATAGACTCAACAGTGTGATACATAGCATATTATATGTGTAATAGCATTATATATATGTGTGAAACTCAGTTAACTTGTTATTACATTAGGCTTGTGGCTAATGTAGTTCTAATATTGCTCAGTAATATAGAAACATATGTGTCTTTTGTTGTAAACAATGGCTGTGAAACCTTTAAAGTCACACGGTACGCTTTCGCAACGACAAGGGTGTGACATATATCTACAAAGAATGAATATAAAAAGTCGACAACAAATCTTTCAAAACCTATAGTGTTCGCCAAAGTCAAAAGTGACAAAGAAGGCCAAATGAAATGTGGACACACAAAAATGTTGAGAAATAAAAGAGAAATTGAAAATGGGTTTCAGAATAATATTAGTAAATATAAAAGTAGTATTTTTTTTTAAACCCAATTCATTTGAGGGGAGAATTTTATAAAAATTAAGGATAAGTTTTTATAAGCTAAATAACAACAAAATTATTCCTTCAAGAACATAATTTGAATTTAAATATACGTGATGATGTGGTGATGGCTTAGTGAAGTGAAAAGAGGATTAGAATTTGGGGGTAAAACATTTAACCAATGGTCAACACTAAAGTAAACCTCTAAATGCTATGTAGATCATTAGCCTTGATAGAATCATTTTATTATGTATACAAAGTGAAAGTAACACCATAGAGAGAGTTGGCACGACCTCTATCTTCACAAAGAAAGTACCAAAAAAAAAAACTCTTAGTTGGTGCCCGACTGTCAATGGGATAGTTAGTTGTCTAAAGGGGCAACTTGGTTCCAGTTGTTTGATTATTATACTAACTTTAATACAACTTTTTAAAAATAATAGTAAAAAATAAAAAATGTCTAAAACTTGCATTACACAATATGCAAAAAAAGGGGTCAAGCTATATCGTTATGTTAGTATTACTATTTGATCATAACAGTGATGGTATCGTTATGAATATCAAAACACAAAAATAAAACGATCACAATGGCTGTCAATCTGTTATAAAATACTAAATCAAACTTTATTGCAAAAGCAGCCGTCGTTCTCAAGCAACATGAACCGAAGCATAAGCGTGATTATAATATTATTAGATTAACAACGCAATAAACCTAATGCCAAAATAGCAAACAACACACACTTAGTCGTAAAATCCTCAAAAACTACGAACCTAAACGCAAAGGACTAAAAATTACAATATGATAATGTTATTATACTAATATTATTATATTATTATTATAAAAGTATTATACAATTATAATTATAATATAATTTTAATATAAAATTAATATTACAATATATTATTATTATTATTATTATTATTATTATCAAAATATTATTATTGTTCATAAAACTTAGAAATAATATAAAATTAATATTTTAATATTATAATATTATTAATATTATATTATTATTGTTATTAAAATATTATTACTGTTCATAAACTTATAAATGTATATATAGATAAAGACAGATATATATATATATATATAGGGGAATGATCAAATGTTAACCCTCCTTATAGCGTTAACCTGTTAACCCGGACATTTTTTTTCATGTTTTTTTCATGTTTTACTTACATCAGTAAGTGTAAGTACTTACACTTGTAAATAATTTATAAACGGTGATGAATTAGCAAAAACATAAAAAAGAAACCCCCCTATTTATGTATAATAAAAACCATAAAAAAAATTTTCAGGCAAAAAAATGACAGGGTTAACACTATAAGGAAGTCTTAACAATGAAACCATCTCCTATATATATATATATATATATAGTTAAAATATTATTACTGTTCATAAAACTTAGAAATGTATATATAGATAATTTTGCCTTTTCCAACGTTGCCATTCACCATTTTAGATCTAGAACTAACAAGTAAATATCTATTATAACTCTAGGATATTTATTTCATATTTGTATCATTTAGAAAGAAGTTTGACCATCAAATTTCAAAGATCTAGAGAATATCAAATTGCAAAAGGTAGACAACCATTTCAAGCCTCATATACAATTTTTGTGTTGTATATGTAATTTATTCATTATTGTCTTCTGGCGAAGAGTGTTGAGAAGCGACCAATACCTTGTAAAAATGAGACATTTGTAAGAAGAACATTTATTTATAAAGAGTTATATGTGAGTTGGAGTTGAGGTGCATTATCTTGATATAGTTCGCATTTGTGTGACAGTGTAAGGATCACTATCCTGACATAGTGTGTTGAAGAAAGTGATCACTTCCTTTGAAGAGTGATACACATGCCAACAACACTAACACCAATGCTAAAGAGCTTGCGGCTCTTATTTCTGATCAAATGGTTGTGGTCTTACCATCTTTAGTGACCCAACTTAATCAAGAAGCCGACATGAACGCAGTTCAAAACATCAACAATGGAAATGGTGGAGGTGCAAACCCTCCAACTTGCACCTTCAAACATTTCAATCCTATAACCCAGCTAAGTTCTTTGGATTTGATGGGGTCACTGGAATGTTAAAGTGGTTCAAAAGCATTGCAAGTGCCTTCTTGCATAGTGACTGCCCCAAAAACCTCAAAGTTCGTTCTAACACCAGTGTGTTTTAAAAGCGACACTAACTTGATGGAATAGGGAGAAATAGACAAGGGGTGCGGATGTTGCTTTAGCTTTGACCTGGTTAGAGGTCAAACAACTTACGACCAATGAGTTTTATGCTCGCAATGAAATAACGAAGCTCGAAGTCGAGTTCTGGGAGCTCAAAAAAGAAAGTGGTGAAAAACTTGGCCTACACGACCCGTTTCCATGAAATGTGCTTACTTGTGCCACATCTAGTCACTCCACTTTATTAGGAAACCGAGAAGTATATCGGTGGACTACTCATACGAATTCAAAACATGACCTTTTGTATCAAACCCTCTGCATTCGAGGATTCTATTTGTCTTGATGCCACCTTAATTGAAAATTATTTTAAGGTTTGAACTCTAAGCATTGAAAGTACCTCTTGCATAGTGACTTCCCCAAAAACCTCAAAGTTCGTTATGCCACTAGTATCTTTCAATAGTGTCTTTCAAAAACAGGCACTAACTTGGTGGAATGGTGAGAAACGGATAAGGGGTGCACATGCTACTTTAGCTTTGACTTGGATATAGTTGTATTAGATAGCTCTCAAACAACACGTGTTTAGGCCATTTATGTGTTATTTATTATTGGTTTAGATTCAGTTATTTTAGTTTTAATGTCTCCTTCTCTCTTTATGATTTTGGTAGCTCGTATGATTTTCGACAGAGAATGTTCTCCTAGGGTTTTCTAGAAAATCATTTGACAATCGACATATTATTTAGAGAATGTCAGGGATTAAATATTTGACAAATACATCATAGGTGACACCACTATGAAGTTGACATCACTACGAAAGTGACATCAGGAAGAATATATTACAACCACAGATAAAATGACTACAAGCGCTAAGAAGGAAAATTACATAACAACATATACAATTACTTCAACAACGGAATAACCTAAACTAAAGTCTTTAGTGCTTATCTCAGGCATGTAGTCTTCAATGATTGTCATCCGTTCTTGTTCATCCATTCTTGTGTCTTCAGGGCTTGATCCATGGTTGTGGTTGAGTGGTTGTTTCTTAGAAGAATCTAGGGTTGGGGCCTTGGGGTTATTCATTTGCGGCTGGGTCAGTGGTTTGATATCCGCGGTTGTGGTATAAGGGTTAGGATCTGTGGTTAGGTCATAAGTTGTAGATCCCAACGAGATGATAAAGACTGACAAAATCAACTCAAGACAAAGTTGAAGACCAAGTTTTTTTTTAATTTTCGTGTACATGTATTTTCGTGTACTTAGCACTTCGTGTACATAGGAATTTGTGTACTCCTTGTCACACCCGACCTCTCGTCACCTGTTGATGATGTCACTGATCACTCAGAGAAGGTTGCGAAAGCAAAGTGGTGATGTCTAATAGGTGGGGTGCAACTTACTTGATCCGATATCACAACACACAAATTAACTTAAAGATATTACATTACAAGGATAACTCTATGATTACGAACAATAAGTTACTGTTTACACTTTAACACACTATACAAATAAGTTATTTAATCACAATTGCTCGAAAGTGCAATTCTCACCCGTTGTCACTGTCTACCTGCAAAAATGGTTAAGTTTGAAAAGTACGCACAAAGCTGGTAAGTTCGTAATGATTAATCCACACAATATGGTATGATATGATATGCAAAATATTGATACATAGTTCCAAGGATAACCATGGGACCCATATCTAGTTCCTTTCCAACTGAAATGTTTTGTTCTATGAAGATACTACCTGTCAGTAATATCATAATGCCTCATTCTTAATGTCTATCACAAACATTAAGCTGATATTGGAAATATGTAACAAACATTTACACCAAGGGGAGTTGCGAGCTCCTGGAAAATGGGTTGTCAGCCAATAGTACTGTCATTGTTTCCTGTTCGGCCCCACATGGCTTCACTAGATACGGTTAAAGAGATGAGGACATTTTGATATCGTGATAGAGTGTTACTGGCAAAATCCCATGAAATTTTACAAGTTCACCACAAGTTCACATGAAATAACACAGATAACAGGGATACATATCATATGTTCAAGAAAAGTTTCAGAGTAATACCCTAATGTTTTTAAAACATTAAAAGAAAAGGGGTTGTACGAAACTCACCTGAGATATCAAGGTTAACAGAAAACGCGTAGACTTGTATTTATGGTTTAGTTATGCATTACTTAATGTTTTATAAGTTATTTGTGTTTTAACTTACTTATTAGATCTTTCTGAACGTTCAATGTCAAGGACATTGCATTTTGAGTCATCAAACTCATAATAAATCCTTAATCAGTTATTTTGATTGAATATCATACAATGTATAATAATGTGGGAACTTACAATTATTCAGGTTCCTCATACAAGATTGATGACTCATTAGATTAATCAAAATGTCCTCAGATTAAACAAATAGGTATTGTTGCTGATTATATCACTGAAACAGTTTCCAGATGGATTTCTGGATTAGGAATAGTCAATCCTTGTTATGGATCATTTAGGTATCATGAAACATAAGAATGCGATCTTAGAATAGGTTTAATAACCATATTCAACATACTAATCTGACTGATAACACAAACATCAAATCTTTATTTCAAAGATTATCTAAACACACGTCATTAGCTTAAAACAGTTGGATTTAACCTAGCATTTTAAGGAATGATCAAGACAATCACAACCATTGTTATAATCAAATTGTATAAACCATTATAATCTATGATATGTTTTCATGATAATCGGCCACTATAACGGATCAACATGAGGATTTACCCCTTAACATATAAAGTTATTCGTTTCTAATCATTCCTAGCCATGATCTAGGCCATAGTCAACAACAATAAGTATTGCATTACGTTCAAAAACAAGATCTAATCCAACCATTATCAAACTAGTAGGATAAACCGAATTGTTACACGATTGAAGAGATTTTTGGTTGTGGAACAACGATTAGGAGTTGTGAAAGCAATCCCTGGCTCGATTATGATGATCTAGAGGCTTTAAAATCAAGTTTTGGGTGATGGAAGTCGAGTAAATCGAGTGTTTAGAGGCTGAAGTTCGAAAATGTTAACTCTGCATGCAATCTGATGTTTCTAGCTGATCTGCTGAACCGACCTAGTCTTCGCGTACCGCCAAGAGGGTTTGGTAGGGTCTTGGAAAACCGTGAAGAAATTAGGAGTCCTTTAGATATTTTGGACTCATCGCGTAATGCGAAGGGACCTCAAAACATCCTTGGCGTATAACGAAGAATTATGGAATGAAATATCTTCCAATTTTTCTTGTTTTTTCGATTCCGGAATGAAATATCTTCCATTTTTCGCACGGTTTTCACCCACGTTCAGGATTTCTCGCGTATTTTCAAATCTTGGCAATTTCGATTGTAACTTTAACGTGGATTTTAAACAAGAATGACTTATGCTTCTATCGTAATTGTTACAGTCTCCTCCTGTTAAAGAAATATTATCCCAAAATTTAGTGAAGACTTATCTAGTGACAATCGTTTATGAAAACAGATGAGGATATTTTTCCTTCACACGATCCTCACGTTCTCATGTGTATTTGCGTCCACGTTGAGAGTTCCATCTAACTTTGACAATTGGAATACGGCTTCGCTTCAACACCTTGACCTCTCGGTCCATTACCTCTACCGGTTCTTCAGTGAACTGGAGTTTGTCATCTATCTGAATCTCTTCAAGAGGTACAATCAATGATTCATCCGTTAGGAACTTCTTCAGATTTGATACGTGATAGACATCATGAATGTTACTAAGTTTAGTAGGTAATACAAGTCTATAGGCTACCATCCCAATTCGTTCTAAAATTTTGAATGACCCTACATATCTTGGTGAGACTTTACCTCGTCTCCCAAATATGAAAATGCCTTTCCAAGATGAGACTTTCAACATAACTCGATCACATATTTGGAATTCTATTGGTCTCCGACGATTATCAGCATAACTCTTTTGATGATCGCGTGCAGCTTTGATCCGTTCTAGAATAAGTGTGATCTTATCGGTAGTTTCTTGTATGAATTATGGGCCAATGATCTGACTTTCACCTACCTCCAACAAGCAGATAGGAGATCCAAATTTGCGTCTATAAAGTGCTTCAAATGGAGCGCATTGAATACTAGTATGGTAACTGTTATTATATAAGAATTCAACAAGTGGAAGATGAACGTCCCAACTACCTCCGAAATCAATCACACAATTTCTAAGCATGTCTTCAAGAGTTTGATTTGTACGCTCAGTTTTTCCATCTGTTTGTGGATGATAAGCTGTGCTCATATTGATTTGCGTGCCCAGAGCATTCCGAAGAGTTTTCCAAAACCGTGACATAAATCGACTATCTCTATCTGAAATGATAGAGATTGATACTCCATTTCTGGATACAATCTCATTAACATAGAGTTTAGCTAGTCGATCCATATAGTAATCTTCTTGGATTGGTAAGAAATGTGCAGATTTTGTAAGGCGATCAACTATAACCCATACTGAGTCATGATTGTGTGACATTCTGGGTAGTTTAGTAATGAAATCCATAGACATCTGATACCATTTCCACATGGGAATATTCGGTTATTGTAATAACCCAGAAGGTCGTTGATGTTCTGCCTTAACCTTAAGACACGTTAAACATCTATCCACGTATTATGCTATATGTTTCTTCATCCCAGGCCACCAATAGAAATCCCTAAGATCCTTATACATTTTATCGGCACCTGGATGAATAGAATACCTGGATTTGTGCGCTTCATCCAAGATGAAAGTTCTAATGTTACCGAATAGAGGAATCCATATTCGGCTTTTTAAATACAATACTCGATCAATTTTGGTTTCTAGTTGTTTGTCTAATACTCTTTGTTTCTTCGTTGGATAGTCTGTTGCTTGTAAAGCTTGTTGTTGAGCCTCTCTAATTTGAGGAATTAGACTAGTTTGAATAGTCATTCCTAACGCTCTCACACGTAAAGGTTTGACTCAAGGCATCGGCTACAATATTCGCTTTACCTGGATGATAACGAATTTCATTGTCATAGTCGTTTAGAAGTTCTACCCATCGCCTTTGTCACATGTTCAACATATTTTGATCTAACATATGTTGAAGACTTTTGTGATCAGTTTATACAATACAGTTTGTTCCGTACAGATAGTGTCTCCAAATCTTATGTTCAAACACCACTGCACTAAGTTCTAAATCATGAGTGGTATAGTTCTTCTCGTGTATTTTCAACTGTCGAGAAGCATAAGAAATTACCTTGTCTTTCTGCATTAAAACGCACGCGAGACCCTGACGAGAAGCATCATAATATACCGTGAAGTTATCAGTACGTTCCGGTAATGCAAGTATATGTGCATTGCAGAGTTTGTTATCAATAGTTGGAATGCTTCCTCCTATTGAAAACCCCATATAAACTGTTGATTTTTCTGTGTCAAATTTGTTAGTGGCAAGGCTATTTTTGAAAAATTCTTAATGAATTGCCGGTAATAACCTGCCAGTCCTACAAGTTGACGAATTTCAGCTGGGGTTCGTGGTGTCTCCCATTGTTTCACTGCTCTGATCTTGCTAGGATGCACTTGTATACCATTCTCATTTACTACATGTCCAAGAAATTGAACTTCCCGTAACCAAAATTCACACTTGGAGAATTTGGCATATAGCTTCTCACGTGCTAAAAGTTCTAAGATTAGATTCAAGTGTTGTGCATTTCTTGTTGATTTTAGGAGTAAATGAGAATTTCATCGATAAATACAATCACAAAATTATCCATATATGGTCTACACACTCGATTCATTAGATCTATGAAAACTGTAGGTGCATTTGTTAACCCAAATGACATTACTAAAAACTCGTAATGTTCGTATCGGGTTCTCAAAGCTGTTTTAGGAACATCATCATCATGAATTCGTAACTAATGATATCCAGATCTTAAATCAATTTTTGAGAAATATGTAGCACCTTGCAATTGATTGAATAGATCATCAATACGAGGTAGTGGATAACGGTTCTTGATTGTTAATTTATTGAGTTCCCTGTACTCGATACACGTCTAAATGAACCACCTTTCTTTTACATAAAAAGAATTGGTGCTCCCCAAGGTGAGAAACTAGGTTTAATAAAACCTTTGTCTAACATTTCCTGTAATTGACCTGAAAGCTCTTGCATTTATGAGGGTACTAAATGATAAGGAGCTTTAGCAACAGGTGTTGCACCTGGAATTAAGTTAATACGAAATTCATCCTGTCTCACTTTGGGTAATCCTGATATATCCTCAGGAAAAACTTCAGGAAATCCTTGGCTACAGGAATATCGTCGACATGTTTCTGTGGAGAACTGTTCTCAGTCACATGTGCTAGAAAGGCCTGACAACCTTTCCTTAAACATTTCTGAGTTTGCATACATGATATGATAACCAAGTTTTCTACCAGCTTGTTCTCCTTGAACTATCAGTGTACCACCGTCAGGTAATGGAATATAGATCATCTTGTTTTGACACACAACTTTTTCTTGGTTATCAGAAAGCCAAGCCATGCCGACCATGACATCGAAGCTTTAAAGTTTAATTGGAAGTAGATTGATATTGAAAAGGTGATCATTCAAATTCAAGGAACATCCTTGAATAACACTGTTAGTTTTGATCAACTTGCCATTCGCAAGTTCAATGACATTGGGATGTTCTAGATTTACAGTAGGCACTGAAAGTAATGATGCAAATTCAAGAGAAATAAAATTCTTATCTGCCCATGTATCAAACATAATTGATGCATATAAATTATTGAGAAGGAACGTACCAGTGACAATATTTGCATCATGCCTAGCTTCTGTTGCACCAATCTGGAAAGCTCTCCCCTAGCTTCGTCCCCAGGATTGGTGTAGTTGTTGTTGTTTGGACAGTCTTTCATGAAATGGTGAGGGTTCAACACTTGAAGCATGACCGGTTTGTTTGAGTGGTTTGTCGTGGTGCTTGATTTGGTTGATGAGCAGGAAAGTTACAGTACCTTGCATAGTGTCCGACGTGATTACAGTTTGCACAAACATGACATGGTCCTGTATGATGATATGGACACTTGTTGCATTTGGGCGCTTGCCCAGTGTAAGCTTTCCTCTCAGAAATAGCTGAATCATAGTTCTTTACTGTTGGTTTACTCTGGTTAGTCTCAGTTGGAGCTTTCGTTAAGCTTTTCGGAAACCCCTTCCTTTTGGTACTCCTCGTGTTACTAGGGGCACGGAGATCACTACAGTTCACAGCTTCCTGAGTTTTTGTTGACAAAGTACCACTTCTAACTGCCTCATTAGTAAGCTTAGTGGTCAACAAGATGGTACGTTTGAGTGTAGTTGGTTCAGCTGCAGTCACCATTCCCTGAATCTGGGGAGCCAGACCTTTAATGTACTTCTCAATCAATGCTGCTTCCGTAGGAAATATATTGGGAAGTAAGCAAGTAAGTTAATGAAACCGATCAGTATAAGCAAAACAGTCAGCATCGATCATAGAGTGATTCCAGAATTCTTCCTGTAATTTCTGGATTTCAGTGATTGGGCAGTACTCTGACATAATCAGAGTTTTAAAATCGTTCCAGCCCATTGTATCAACTGTGGCTGGACCCAATGTTTTTTCCTAGATATTCCACCACGTTAGAGTTGAATCTTTCAAAGAATAAACAGCATAAGACACCTTATGCTCTGCCCAACATTGGCTGATTTTGAGTTATATTTCCATTTCCTTGATCCGCTTTAAAACTCCTGCCGCTCCTCCTTGCTTGTGAAAGTAGTAGGGTTGCAGGAACCAAAGTACTTATAAGTACATCCCTGCTGTGGTGGATCAGGAACAGTTGTTGCACCAGTGGTATGATGTGTTTCTACGTGTCCACTAGTAGCATTGTGTTCAAAATGATCATGGTCCCCACGAGAACTAGAAGTGATGTGTTGATGATGTTGTGTTAAAATACCCGGTAGTACAACGGATAGATGTTCTTTCACTATTCGTGATATTGCTGCTTTGTTCAGTTTTGATCCACTTGTAGCCGCAGGTGGGACTGTGTTCATTTCTGGGTTCACAGGTGGAACCATATTCGTTTCCAGATTCTCAGGCGGAACCATGTTCTCTTCCAAATTGATACATGAATCCGGATTTGATTTTGGATTATCAGGTGGAACTTGATTTGATTCAGGGTTAACAGCGTTCTTAGCAGTGTTCTTAGCTGGTCGAGCTGTTTTAGGAGCCATTAATCTGCTCACATGCAGACAAACTCAGGTCAGTTCAAGAACATTAAAATATAACCCCTTTCAGTCACATAAATTCAACTATATTCAGTCATACTGAAAAATTTTGTTGATATGTGATTATAAGAATATCGTATAACTACATTGATATTATCCATATATGTTCACAAGTCAAGTAATCACACAGATGTTTGTTGTTATACTCAGTGCTGTTATCTCAAAAACTTGTTACAGTATCACACAGCACACGACCTTGTGACACAAATACATATATGTTATTGTTCAAAGTAGATATGTTATCACCCATGTTTTGATATGTTATCATGCATGTTTTTGATATATTTCCACACAAGACTTTGATATGTTGCCACACAGTACTTTGATACCATGTCACACAGACAATTGATATGATACCACACATGATTTTGATATGTTGCCACATAGACAATTGATATGTTCTCACACAGGCAATTGATATGTTCTCACATAGTATTTCAATATGTTGCCACACAGGACTTTGATACGTTGTCGCACAGAAAATTGATATGTTCTCTCATAGTATTTCGATATGTTGCACACAGGCAATTGATATGTTCTCACACAATATTTCGATATGTTGCCACCCAGTACTTTGATACGTTGTCACACAGACAATTGATATGATACCACACAGGATTTTGATATGTTGCCACACAGGACTTTGATACACTGTCACATAGACAATTGATATGATACCACACAGGATTTTGATATGTTGCCACACAAGACTTTGATACGTTGTCACACAGACAATTGATATGATACCACACATGATTTTGATATGTTATCACACAGACATTTGATACGTTACCACACATGTCTTTGAAATGTTGGCACACAGAAAGTTGTTATGCTCTCACACAGTATTTCAATATGTTGCCACACAGGACTTTGGTATGTTAGCAAACAGGCAATTGATATGATACCATATAGAGTTTTGATATGTTACCAAGCTACTGTTTATAAAATAAAAATGTTTGATATCAATACACATGTTCACACAACACACATATTGAAATAAAATATTTAATTACCAGTATACTGTTTTTACGCAACTGTAGAGTTTGATACAAGAGAGTCATAATACTAATCACGCTAGTAACCAACCTAACCAGATGGGATCTATTTTACAAGTAAAAAATATCCAATAACATGTCACACCCAACCTATTCGCCACTACTCGATGATATCTACGATGAAGTATCCCAGAACATTAACACCAGGATCATACTTACCGTAGAAAGTATGGTAAGCAAGCTATGACCATAGTTATAGCTGCCATCACTATATCTATTGCCATCATCCTCACCTATGCTCTAAACCTCTCCACCTGTAGCCTCACCCTCACTACATACTGCCAAAATACAACAATCACCATCTGCATCATTGTCCGCCTTATCCTCCCATCTATGACTATCCTCTAGGCTCTTGTGCCTGCCTCCAATGCTATCACCTGATCCATCAATGACTGATGAGACGTGTGCAACTCAAACAAGGTGGCACGGGTCTCATGTATGGAAGTGCGTGACTCCTGTATCTCCAATCGAGTTCCCTGTAAATCTAAAGTCACCTGGCGAAGCTGTGCCCTGAGCTCCGCCTGCTTCGAGGACTCACCTACCTCATGGATGGAGCCCAGTACATCCCTGGGTGCCAACTAGTGCCTAGGATGAAGACTTGTAGTCTTGTGGGCCTAACCCCGCATGCGTCTAAGTCTCGCATAAATTGGGACTCTCTATGGAGAAGGACTCCTCATCCTCCTACTAGCAGATGAATCCTCATCTAATAAATGATGATGTCTGGGTGGGTTATTTTGACTAAATTTTGACCGCTAGAATAAAATATATCAAAGAATTTCGATTTCGTGTACTTTACTCCGTAAACTTTCACTGGTTTGGTCTAAAACCTAAGAAATAATCAAAACTGGAAAATCATCTTCGAATATGTTGTTCGTTTTTGGATTCCGAGCATTTTGAGACTAAAATGAGCATCTATGGAGAAAAATTGAACAAGTTATGAAGGAAAAAGTGTTCAGGAAATCTTGTCTTCGTTAACTTCCATCTTCGTGAACTTGGGCTTCGTGAACTCTAGAATTTCGTGAACTTTAAAAATTTCATGAACTAGCTTTCCTTCGTGAACTTGTACATCTTCGTGAACTTCATTAATTTCGTGAACTTGTTTAAGTTCGAGAACTTGCTGATTTTCGTGAACATGTTTTTCTTTTAATTATTTAATTTTTCATTTTGTTTTCTAAAATTTTACTAACTTAGTCAGTTTATTTTTCAGATGGCTACTAAACTTCACTTTGTACCAGATCACAACATGACTGCTTTTCTCGGTGATCCTGCCGAGAAGCAGAAGATGGTTATGTCCATGGTGCACGGGCTGATCGTATCTCCTGTCAAATTTGCCATCATGGAATGTCCTGTCATCGTCTCCAGCTTCATCTATGACTTCTGGAACTCTGTATCAGAAGATAAGGACGCAAATGGGATTGTGTGTTTGATTGGAAAGGTGCAAGGAAAATCTTTGTTCACAACACGTTACTCAGGATGGGATATGAGGGCCTTTACCCTCCGATAGAGAAGAAGCTGCTACATCATTACTGGAGATATCTAGCTCACGCTGTCACTCAATATCTGTCTGGGATGAAAGGAGGATATGACGTGGTTAATCAGGCATTGAGCTCCGTCATAGTTTCCATCGCCCATGGAGCAGACTTCAATTACTCTAGAATGATCTTTTGTGATATGTATGACAATATCAAGGGCAAGAGGAAGGATAGGTTTATGGCGTTTCCTCAGTTCTTCCAAATCATCATCAACAAACGCCATCAGAACCTTGTCCCGACTGTTGGCATACTGGTCAAGAAGAAGGTGAATGTGACAATCCGACTTTTCAAGTTAATCTTGTTAACCTCCGTAGGCCCAACAAGGCCAATGAAGGCCCAACAAGGCCAATGAAGGCCCAACAAGGCCAATGAAGGCCCAGTAAAGTCAAAGAAGATCCAGTAAGGTCAAGGAAGACTCAACAAGATCAATTAGGCCCAACGAAGTCTATGTAAGCCCAACAGAGCCAATGTAGGCCCAATAAGCCAAGAGAGGCCCATTAAGGCCCAATAAGTCCAAGTAAAGCCCAATGTAAACCAAGTAGGCCCAGGGAAGGCCAAGGTAGGCCCAGGAAGGCCCAGTGAGGCCCAATTATATTTGAGAAGTTTAATTAGTGTAATTTAACTCTATGATGTTCTAATTGGCCCATTTAGTGGTAATTAGGAATTTTAAAGTAGCTTTGTAAATCGAAACAATATGTTATTGATCCAGATTATGATATAGGAGTTAAAATTTAAGAAAAAATTAGGTTTTTAAGTGTTGATGTCAAGAATTAGTTTATAAGTTGTAATAGCAATTGATTTTGACTTCTAAAAGTCAAAATTCGGCCAAATAATTGGGGAAAATTCGAATCTTGTGATAATAAGAGCTGTAACTGTTATAAAACTAACAATAATCATCTCATTGATGATTACTAACAGTTATTATACGTTATTAGAAGGATTAATGGTCGAATTTAATCATTGTCAAGCTCAAGAGTCGAAACCGTAACTCCTCTATATCAAATTGATATAATACGGTCTTAATTCATCAAATTGAAGCTTCATACTCCTTAATCGGCACCTTTAGCATCTTTTACACATCACAATTCGATTCCAGTAGCTTGGGAAGCAGGAGTTCGATCGAAGGATTGCCGAAACTAGGGCTCGAAGTCGTTCGACTACAATTCGACATCAAAACAGGTTGGTAATTCATCCTACACTTCCTAAACATGCCGACTAAGGTGTAATCCAAATCAATTTCGGTTGATAATATCGAATTATAAGAGTTCAAGAACTAGGGTTCATACTTGAATCGGGTTTGGGGGTTTTAGATCAAATAAGCTTTAAAATGGAATTAAACTATATCAATTGTTTCAGAAGGGTGCGATGTAACTAAACCAGGTCCCAATTTCAGTAAGTTACAAAGATTTGATGGATGTTAGTTATAGGGTTCATGCTTTAAGAACGAATTGGGGGATTGGGTTAAAATGGATTCAGAAATCGAATTGAATGTTATTAGTAGATTCAGACAACCTCGATTAAGCATAACCCCATTGCAATTCATGGTTTCAGTAACGAATTGGATGAATTCGATGATTAGGGTTCATAAGATGAATACGTTCTTGGGTTTTTGATGCAAACTGATATGGTTATCGAAATTGATTAATCAGAAAGATTCGAAATTTGTTGTCCAATGAAAGCCCTATGATGTTAATGTTAATCGGATTCGAATTGTGGATCAATTGGAGATAACAAGCTTCGGCTATGGTAGAACAAAGGGAATCCGATCAGATAGGATATAAAAGAATTAATTCCTGATTATAATCGCGAAACCCTAGCGGGCTGGACTGGTTAGACGCGTGTGCTTTGAACGGGGGGGTCGCGGGTTCGAATCCGGATTCCACCATTTTTGAACTTTTAAATCATTTTTAATGTTTTAACCATAACTTCTTCGTTTCAAGTCCGATTCGATCCGTTCAAGTTGCGTTGGAACCGTAATGAGAATACGAACGTGTTGAAATGATAAAATCCATATTTTAATACGAAAACGAAATCGCGTATAACTACGTTTAATTAAATAAAATCAAATGTGATTTTATTTAAACGATTTCAATGACACGCGTACTTTCGTATGCACAATTTTTGCAAATCCAACATATGTGTATTGACACGTATGTGATTTTAAGCACAAAACGATTATTCGAATAACAATAGGTTATTGTTTAAACACAGATTCTTCGTAGAAGGATTTCTTTCACGAGCTTTTAGTGTGTGATCATTCTACTATCATCAAAGGTGCGTACACGGCCCCTTTCTTATTTTAAACTGTTTTGGGGGAGAAAACATGTGCAACAAACTACTTTTAGATACATATCACTTGCATGAGTTATCTGTTTACATTATGTGACAACATATCAATTTGAAAGTCCTTACACACCTCGAACTGTTTAGTTTGCTGTAATGCAAAGCGTGGTAGCTGGAAATAGATCTATTAGGTTTGACAAACCTCACCTGGTAGATGGGATCTACGCAGGTGTTTGACTGACCAAACACATTTTTACTATTGTTGTCATAGACAATAGTGGCAAGGCGAAAACATGCTATAGCATGGCAACTAGTCAGCTTCGGTGTCGAACACGTATGTAAATAGTTTATATGACTAGCTATCATGACTGTGCATTTGTGATTATGTTATCTACAAACTTGTTATTCAAACTGCTGTTTTGAACACTATGATTATTTAAAACCTGTGTTATGCACCAACCTTTGTGTTGACTTGAATTGCATGTTTTCTCAGGACGCTAAGGCGCGCGTAACAGCTGGCATGGACTAGGAAGATAGAGTCTCATGCATTATAAACACTTTGAACATTTGAATTTGAATATTTCAGTATTTTGATTTGTAATGTTTTACTTATCAACAGTTTATTGGTTTTGATTTGAAACGCTTCCGCAACTTTTTGTAAACTCTAAATATTATGTTTTAAAGACCAATGTATGTTTTGAAATTCATATAGAGGTCTTCACTATGTCTAATGATCTGAGATCCTGGTTTGTCACGTTCCCAAACGGTATGATTCCGTTAGTTGAAATTGGGGGTGTGACAGTGAACCACAACTTCTTCTTGTACAAGGTCATGAGAAAAATAGGAAAGAAGATCTTTACATGTGTAAGGCCACTGGAGAAGTTCGGTAGACTATTTTCTGGTTTGGAAGATAGCCGATCATGCCACTTCCACAGCTCTTGTCGCTAAGGAAAATGATTAGGGTCCAGGTGCCACATCTGCGCAGGCTGGTGCTTCAGAGAAAGCCACATCATCTTACTCCTTCAACACTGAGATCGAGTTCACTTTTGAGAGGAGGGAGCCTGTGGTTGTCTCTCCGCCACGTGCATGAGCTACGACAGACAAGAAGGATGCCGATTACATCCCTTCAACCGAGTCAACCCCTAAGAAGAAGAGGCTAAAGATGGTATCCAGGATGTCAAGGGATACTTGTCTAAAGAAGAGATAGACTTCTGAAGTCACATATTCTCAAGCCATACAACCTCCGCCTAAAAACATCTAACCACAGACCACCCATGAACCACATACCATCCAACCACCTCATGCTACCCAAACCACCCAACTACCACATACCACCGAACCACAGCTTCAAACCACCCAAAGCACCAAACCACCGTCATCACAACCATCAAAACCACCATCACCACCAAACAAACAATCCTCACCACCTCAATCTCCTACACCACTCAACTTCACTCAAGCACCATCCCCACTAAAGGCAATGGTAGGCAAGGTACAGGCTCCCATGGATACTCCTTCTCCCTACAAGCCCGAGTACGTGCCAGTTAACTAGGAGTTCCTTAAAGAAAGAGTTTTTGTTCTGGAGCAAGACTCACCCACGAAAAACCTTGTTGATTGATAATCTCAGAGAGGGCATGATAAAGTATGCTGAGCACATTAACAGACAGAGACAAGGCATAAGTTTCCTCAAGAAAGAGAATGCAGAACTGAGAAAGGAGATTGATGCTCTTAAAAGAGCAAAGCCTGATGAGGAACAAAAAGATGATGATAAGACTGAGAATGATGATGAAGAAGAGAAGAAATATGATGAAGATCAAAAGAAAGATGATAAAGAAAACAAGAAAGATGATGATGACAATGATGATGATGATAAGGGAAATGATCAAGGCAAAGATGACAAGCCTGATGATGAGCTAGGCGGTGATGATCAAGGAAATCCCTCCTCAAGCATGCCCATAGACGAATATGATGATTACTTCCTTGATGACCTACCTGAAGGACTTACTTTTGAGGGGCTGGGAGAGGATATGAAGAATTAAAAAATTCAATGATATGTTCTAAGGCATTTCTATGGATTCAGTCTTCGAAGCCATCTGTGACCAAGAGCTTGGAGAGATTCCCGGATCTTCTTTAGGGGCATCTAAGGGGGACGGACCAGAGAACATCATACTAGGGATCATTTCTACCGATCCTTACATAGACTACTTGTATGCTCACAAGTATGTCGATGCTCTGGGATAGGAAGTATCCACTCTCAACACTGTTATAGAGAGTTGGTTTGACAAGAGAAGAGATTGGATGCCAGCTCCCGCAGAAGTCCAAAAGATATGGATTGCTCCTGGTCCTAATGATGAAGTGGAGAATATAAAGTATGCATTCACTGTTAGCTCCAAAGACTTATTCGCAGTCCGCAATGACAGATCCAGAGTCGTCTGATTGATGTATGACAAGGAGAAGAAGCTGTATCTGGTGAAGAGATTCAATGGATAACTTGAGTAATTCAAATGGTTATAGGACTTCAGATCATTGCCTAAGATTGATCTACAGAGCATCAACAATGTATGATATTTTATCTTAATTTATTTTATTTTCTAAGTATTCAAGAACCCCTCCGAAGACAATCAGGGTGATCTATTTGGAAGATTTCTGAAAGACAAATGTGACAAGGACTTCCCAACTATGAAGCTAGTTAAAGGAAGAAGGATCACTTCCAAGTACATTTTGTTTTATGTCACCATGCAACCTTGGGTCTACACCAAATATCCACCTCCCAACACTAAAAGTCTGTTCCAGTTCACATGAGGGTTGCAGATAATTCGCTCATGGACTTCCAGTTTTGGTATTTTGATGAAGTAACATATGGATCAGTTATCGTGAGTGATTCAGACGATTATTTTATCTTAGACCCCATGGATATGCTAAAGTTTGGAAAGGAAGACATGACTGTGCTGCACAAGAACCCAATTTGGGCATATGGTGGATATGAGCCTGAGTCTAAACCATTCACCAAGGTGGTCGCCTTGGCTATCACTCTCAAGCTTTACGCTGAGCTGGTCCTCATCTGGCTACACTTAGTATTGATTGATTTCATCAGTCTAGGGGGAGTTTGTAGAGCCCAACGAGACGATAAAGATTGACAAAATCATCTCAAGACAAAGCTGAAGACCAAGTTTGTTTATTTTCGTGTACTTTTATTTTCATGTACTTTTGATTTTCGTGTACTTAGCACTTCGTCTGCATAGGAATTCGTGTACTCCTAGACCATTATAAATAGATGTTAAATGTACTGGTCTAGGTGAGAATCCCGAGGTAGAGTGCTTCTAGACGTATTGAAGCTGCCTATGTAAAGTTCATGAGTTTGCATTAGAAATTAAATTTTCTATCTTCTATATTGGATTCCGCACTTCGTAGAAGATATTTGGTGTTGATTATCTTCTATAAAGCTTGGATCTTGACAAGCTAGGTACCTACATAAGGGTTAGTGCTTAAGGGTTAGGCTTAGGAGTTATATTCAAGGATCCATGGTTTGGCTGTAAGTCTCAGTGATTATGGCTCTTTGTTTATTTGCAGGGGATCTGTGATTATGGCACTCTTGCCCTTGTTTTTTTCAACATTCCCCTTCTGGATTGATGAAGCTAAACCTTTTTACTGAAGTCCAAACTTCAACATTATTTGTCTCTTAGATCCAAATTGAACTCTACAAATTTGGGATTTGAATCTACATTTTCGAACCTAGTACACATCATTCTTCTGAAGTCTTCATTAGAAGGGTCCATTATTGAGTACCAGTAGTTGTAAGTAGTTATGATCCATTATTTCTATAGGTCCCAAAGTTGACAAATTTATCAACTTGATATCAAAATAATCAGCAACAATCTTCTATTGAGTGCGGAATCCAAAGTAGAATAGAAATCAAATGTTTTGCATTAATAAAGTCGTGAACTTTACATGGTGTGATCAATACGTCTAGAAACACTACCTGGGGATTCGAACCTAGAAATGTATACAATACGTCTATATATACAACTCAAAGGTATACGAAATCAAATGTACAGGAACCAAAAGTTCATGAAGTGAAAGTATTCGAACGAGTACTTTCCCATTCGAGTACTATTACATCCAAGTCACTGATTTTGTGAGTTTTCTATTGATCTGTATCTTATAAACACCCCCAAGACTGACGAAATCACTTTGTCTTCAACGTCTTGGTAAAAGATCCAGTTCCAACATATAAGTTGTGGATGATTGCTAGAGCCACCACTGTCTTGAAAGTTTTTGCTTCTCGGTCGAACCCGTCTATGACCTTTATTGGATTCTGAAACATAACTGTCATGTCAATTCTTCCAAACTTCAGCAAACCCATCAGATCCAAAAATAAACGTATCTTCTGATTCTCTCGTGATGATAGCTCCATATGTACCTTCATCAAAGTACCAAAACTGGAAGTCCTTCAAAGTCTCATTCGGAACTCTCACATACACAGGAACCGATTTCTCTGTTTTGGGTGGAGTAAATTTCACATAAATCCAGGGTTCTTTCTTGATAGGATTCAAATATACTTGTGCTTAATCTTTTCCCCTTGACTGGCTTCGTAACTGGAATGTCTTTATCACGTTGATTTTTCAAAAACTTGGCGAATAGATAAGCATGACTAACTTTGTCAATGCTATTGAAAATCACTTTGTTCATATTCCTGAGATCAATTGCTAGTAGAGAACAGATATCTTGAGGCCTCCTGAAGAATTCGAGCTTTCCATTGTATCACTTCAGCACGTACAACTGTTTCTCACTATCGAAACTCCAGCTAACAATCCGAGGATCCTCAACATCTTCATCCTGATATTTAGATATCCAAGTCTGTTGTACTGATTTTGGTTCAGGCTTCCTGTCTTTGTTCTTCTCAAACCAGCTATCTATCACTTCATCAAAGCCGGTGAGATCGTCTCCTATAGGAGTAATATACTTGTGAGAGTACAATTAGTAAAGGTAAGGGTCTTTAGTAACATTCCCAAGTACAATATCTTCTTGCTCATCTTTCTTTGATTGACCTAAAGAAGAGGATGGCATTTGTTCTAGTTCATCTTCTATGATGGCATCAAAGATGGAGTCCATGCTCACATATTTAAACATATCATCAAAATAAGCCTTAGTAAAATCATCTGTAAGACCTTCAAAGATGAAGTTTTCAAGAAGATCTTTAAGAAAGAATCTTTCAAAGTCCTCAGCCCCTTTAGTTCCACTTCCCGAGGCACCATTTCCTTTATCATCCCCATCTTTGTTATATTTTTTATCTTTCTTTTTATTCTCATCTTTCTTCATGTCATCATCCTCCTCCTCCTCCTCTTCCTCCTCCTCATCATCATCATAATTATCCTCCTTTTCCTTATATTCTTCCTCTTTCTCTTTAACTTAGGAACTCTTGGATTTGTTCAAATCTTGAACTTCTTTCAGCAAGTACAAAAATTTCATTTGCTTTGCCTCCAGTTTTCCATCTTTTATCTGAATAGCCAGTCTCATGTTTTTGATCTCCTGATCCTTCTTTGCAGAGTCTTGTTCAAGCATAAACACTCCGGTTTGAAGGAGATCGAGGTCAATAGGTTCATATTCAGGCACATAATTGATGATGATCTCATAGGGGCCTTTGCTTTATCTTTGTTTGCTTGGAAGGGAGAGGGAGTATGTGATATGTGAATAAGAATTGGTTTTTGGGAAGGTGATATTGGATTGATGGGTGGTGGTGGTTTTCAGGGTGAAAGCGGTTTGAATAGTGGAGGTGACTTGGGTTTTGTAGGAGATGGTGGCTTTTGTGGTGTTTGGATGGGTTTAGGTGGTAACTGGGTGGATGGTTGTAGATCCCAATTAAAGACGAAGACTGACAAAGTCAACTAGAGAAGAGCTGAAGACCTGATTTTTGGATATTTTCATGTACAGTGTTATCATGTACTCTAGATTTTTGAGTACTCGAACCATTTTTGTGTATTGGGTTCGAGTACTCCTAGAATAGTATATATAGACGTATTTTGTACTGTTCTAGGGTTGGATTCTTGAGACGTGCTCTCTAGACGCATTGAGGCACTGTTTTCAAGAACTTCACGAAATATACAAAACATTCATCTTTCTACTTCTTCTTGTGATTCTATTCTGGATTCTGCACATTATAGAGTCTTTTGATGTTGATTGGAGCCATAAAGCTCGTGTCTTGACAAGATCTGGACCTACAAGTGGTATCAGAGCCTTTGAGCTCTTTTCTACATCTAGGTACAAGCTTTTTCGTGCAAGTTCGATACTTTCTTGTTCTTCTCTACACCATCTAGCTGCTATTGAAATTTGGGACTCTGAATCTTGAGAAATATTTCTGTGGAAAATTTTCAAGTATTTTCGAGTTCAAAACTTCGAGAATAGTTTTTCGAGTACAGTTGGGGAGTTCGAATACAGTTGGGGAGTTCGAGTATAATTGGGGAGTTCGAGTACATATTGGATTTCGAGTACACATTTGAGTTCGAGTACAACTTGAGTTTTCGACTACAATTCTTTCTTCGAGTACATTATGAGTTCGAGTACACTCTGAGTTCGAATACACTTTGAGTTCGAGTACACTTACAATTTCGAGTACAAGTTGGTTTTGAATACATCTGTTAGTTTGAATACTTGACCTTCGAGTATAGTTTGGACTTCGTGCACTGCTTGGGACTTCGAACTCCTGAGGACTTCTTGAACTTATACTGAGAACATTTTCTGATTGTCATGGCATCCAAGAATCTCACCAAACTGTCTAACCTTCTGAACTTAGACAATGAGATTGGCACCAGAACCAAGCCACCTAGGCTCATGTCAAGGGATAACTTCCAAGATTGGAGATTCAGACTCCAATCTTTTATCAAGTACACGAACCCAAAGTTATGGAGGTTGATTGAAGACGTGCCTTATGTGCCTATGTATCAAAGTGATTTAAATGGGCTTGTTCATAAGGACACGGAGTTATACACTGAAAATGACATCCTATTGAAAGAGAAGGATGATAAGGCATACGTGTGACAACTAGCATCCGAGCAACAATGAGTCGGAAATCCAAGGGTGTACACATTCACAGGGTAAGACATAGGATTATGGGAGCAAATACAACCATAATAAACTACAATAAAAATACACGGGTTTTCCTAAAACAGTTAGGAAAATCCACTTAATCATATGAACATGAAACAAAAGAAAAGAGAAACAACGAGTGAGGGAAAACAATGAACAAAACTTCAATGGATAACATTTGGAGTATCGATGCAACGAGATATCGACATGGGTGACGATACATGTGGATATGTTGTTAGATTTGGATACCCTAAATGAAATCTTTACAGAATCAAACAATGTCAGCAGTTAAATACGACGCGACGTTTGTATGGGCGACGATTCATACAGATGTCAGCGTGAGTCTTTAACGTTGACGTAAAATAATAACAATTTTAAATAAAACCCACCAAAACGATTTAATAAACAATCAAAAATTTAAAACACACGACTGTTCGTGCGAATGGGCTCTCATTCTTACGAACCGGTCTAATTCGTGAAGCTTTTATAGACACAGTTCGTTCGCACGAATGGGAGCCAAATATACGAACGGCTGATTCATGTGACAGCACAGCTATAAAATCAACACTTACGTTTTTCAAACCCATTTTTCACCCAACTCTCTCAAACGAACCCCCTTTCGCCCCTCTCGATTTTCGGCCATTCCTACACGAAATCGGACCATTCCACCATCCAAATCGTGTGTGTTTCAACCCCAACACTTCCATTTCAAGATTTCAACCCTTTTTCATCTCATTTCGGTCAAATACGAGCTCTACAGTGAGTATTAGCACCGATCCTTGGCACCAAAACACTCCTAAACATTTTACCATCACTTTCGACCATAAAAACTCCAAAAACAACCACCGATTTCAAAAATTGCGTTCTTGGTAAACTTGCAGGCGAATGAGCCGTACGAAGGGCTCATTCGTGTGAATGAGAAGCCTCGTTCATGAAGAAGAGTCACACGAACGAGCTGCCAGACGAACGAGCCACCGCACGAACGAGTTGGGTTCATTCGTGCGGGACAACCATATGAACGAATGCCTGTTCGCACGAACGGATGAGAAGAAGGAGAACATGCATTCACATTACGCCGTTCGTGTGAATGGGGGCCATTCGCACGAACCACTCGTTCGCACCAAGAACAACCCAAAAACGGCTAAGTGTGGAAAGTTCTATCTTACACCGTTTGAATCGATGGAATCAAAACTTAGACTTGATTTTAAATCTAATCAAACTAAAACCAATAAAAAACATTTTCCAAAATCACATCAAGAAACAAAGCACATAATCACCTAACACCTAACTAACTAAACTTTAACACAAGATTCAAACCAAGAGATCATACCGAGTGAGTGCATCGAAGACCCAAGACATCAGGTGAGTTCACAGACCCCTTATTTTCAATTTTATTGCTTCCAAATCGTTTGGGGCTGAGAACATGAAGCCTCTTATTCGAGTGATCGACGAATAAGAGTTATTTTCAAATGTTTTCAATAAAAGGATCAACCCTCAACCACTTATTCAAATGTTATACTTATAAGTGTCTTTTCAATTACTTTTACTAAGCGTTCATCGCTCCATTTAACTTTTCATCAAACAACAACTACAAACCAGTTTCGAGGGTTCAAAACACAAATCATCGAGGAGATGTCCGTTGGCCACGACAGTTCAACGCTTTGTGCCCAACCAAGAGGTGAACGGACACAAGTCGTGGAATTGTGTAGTGCACAATCGAATACCGTCATTTTCATGGGAATCCACCATTAAACAAACAATATTTTGAATGGTATATGTCTAGGGTAATTCATTAGGACATGCGTCCACACAACAACACATCGGGAATTCGCTGAGGAATTCTCGAACAACACACATCAGAGTCATTTACCATTAGTTGACGCAGGTCAACTGACAGTAACGTAGATGGTACCATAGGTTTAACAAACCTCCAGCGCTGAGGCTGGTACGTTACGCGCAGCACACATACAACAACGGCTCAGATTACTTCCAGGGGAACTAATCACACAAACATATCAGTTAGGGTTTCTAAATGATCACAAGGGTGATATTATAGACATACCACACAACAAAAACAAGAGTTTTCAAAATCAAACAAATGTTCAAGACCTGGTCTTGAACGAGTTTCAAACAAGTACACGGTAAACAATGTTTTACTAGGAGAAAGGAGCATCACTTGTGCGATTTTCTAAACAAACAAAAGTTGTCTCCTATACCAGGAGACAGAGCATACGCTTCTTTCTCACAACTTCTTTTAATCATCTGTTGTGTCGAGTAGAGTGGAGATACACAGGTGACAAGGTCCGATTTCTGTTAAGGTCACCTTCGTGGACCATCGAAGGGGTGGTGGTCTGGCGGTAAGCTTGACCCTACGTATGCCCTATACATAAACTACCTTCGGTGATTTGGGATGGCGCCAGTAATGATGGTCAGACCGACACACTTATGTGGATTCATTTGTGTTTCAACACCATTCACACATCTTATTTTAAATCGATGTGAATGGAAATATTTTTACTAAACCTTTTACAAAACCTAATATTTTCAAAACAAATGTGACTCACCAACCTAGTGTTGACAGATTTTACATGTTCTCAGGTGAAGAACAGGTGAAAGCAGGGTGACTTTAGAGAGAGAAAGATAGGATCCCTTAGAGGAACCTACAACTCCTGCGTGGAATCCCTCCGGCTAGTCCGAATACAAGATTCAAGACTTGCACCTGTGCAAGCAACCTTTATGGGACATCTGATCCTCATTCCAGATGTCCAAGTCAAGCTTTAATAGAATTAAATTATGAACCAGTTGTAATTTAATTTTATTCATTTAATGTATTTTAGTATTTATCATATTATCATGTGCAATGTAACAATCTGATGACTCCGATTACAATCACGCCTCGGGACTATTCCTCCGATGGGTCTCCGATCCGGCCCACCAGCCCAGAGTGTGACAGATTGGTATCAAAGCCATGGTTATAGAGAATTAGGTCATTTATTTAAACGGTTTGGCCTAGACTATAACCTAGGGACCTCATGTAGAGAAATCAGGATAGGGACAATTACATATATACTTGTGTTTAAGCATAGGTACTAATCGTTTACACATCGGGGGATGATCAGAATGCCTTCAAAGGAAAAACCTCGCGCCAACCTGGACACCACCGCCCTAGCTGCTCTCATCGTGGAACAACTCATCGCTTCCATCCCCGACATTATGGATCAAAGCAATCATGGACCTCGATACCCAGCAGACACCCCCATAGTGACGAAGACTGAAGCTGAATCCGCTACAAGGGAATCGACAGGCGAATCCAGCTGCCCTCTCCCCAAGAGATGAAGAGCCGCCAACCCTGACCAAGCGGGCCCCAGTCACCAAGGCGAACCTTGCAGATCCTACGCTGGAACATTTCCCATTTGCACCAAATGTCAGTATCACCACCTTGACTACAGGAGGTGCCAGCTGTGCCCAAATTGTGGGAAGTCGGGTCATTGGGCCAAACATTGCAACTCAACAGTGGGCCCAGTTCGTAAGCGGTACGCAGGCACCTCTCCTAAGTGTACCAGCTGCAAACACCATCATGTCGCGAGCCAACCGTGCAAACAATGCACGACATGCAGGATGATGGGCCACGAAATCCAGAAGTGCCGGACTTCAACAACTCAACGTCCAGGCAGTTGTCACACCCCGAGCCGGCGGGGTTGGATCGAAGTCCTCGTCGGGCGGAAGGTTCTCGGGTCGCGATATCGTGAGTGATAATCTTGATGATCAGATTGTTTACATAGCATCAATGTTAAGAATAACTAAAGCACAATCAAACATTAAACTAGGATTACAAAGTTAAATTACAATATCAATGTTCAGTAATTTAACTCGGTAAACCTAACAAAAGAATCAAATGTTTTCTATCTTGTAATATGTACAAGACATTCAAAAGTGATTCGTATTTTCAACAAAAGATGTGCTTCCAAAATCATCTAGGTCCTCTATCTAGGCCGCCTAGCATGCAATCCAAAGCCTTAGTTTAAACCTGTTCATCACCTAAGAAAGCATGTAAGAAAAGAAAGTCAACACGATGGTTGGTGAGTTCATATAGTTTTTAAGTTTAAAATAGCTTTAACAAACCTCTTTCGGTAAAACCTTAACCTCATTAACTCCACATGTAATATCCAAATCGGTATGCTTATATATAGGGAATACCCCTAAGTCGAGCCTACAACCCGCCCAGACGCCGTCCACCACATCATAGCTTTAGTTTTATGTGTCAAAGTTTACAAGTCTATAGCATGCATAAGTATTAGCTTCAATGTAAGTTTAACAAGCATCATAGTTTCACACGCACATAGTTTAGCTTTCACTAATCTCATGCGTGAGTACAAGCTCTGCTATAGCAGAAGTTTAGCAATTACGTAGCTCACGGCTAGATACAAGCCCTGCTCTAGCAGAAGTTTAGCCATTACGTATCTCATGAATTAGTTAAGCTTAGTCTAGCAATTACGTGTCTCCTATACAAGATACAAGCTCTGCTCTAGCAGAAGTTTAGCAATTACGTATCTCATACATAGACACAAGCCATGCATACACAAACAATCCAGCAATTACATATCTCATATAAGCAGACAAAAGCTCTGCTATAGCAGAAGTTTAGCAATTACATGTCTCTTATATAGATAATAGCTAAGCCTCGTCATGGTTTAGTTTTCATGTATATCAATACATAGGTACAAGCTCTGCTCTAGTAGAAGTTTAGCAATTACGTAGCCCATGATTAGATACATGCTTAGTAGTTCACGCGCAATCATATTTTCAAGCATATAGTTTCAAGCATTCGCACGTAGTTTGAGCACAAGATTCATAGAATAAACATCAAGTGGATAGTTTAAGCTTCCCGTTTGTAGCATAAGCATCAATCGTATAGCTTTAAGTTTCTATTTTGTGGCATAAGCATCAAGTCTCAAGGTTAAGCATTTAGTTATCAATGGTTCCTCGAGAAAATTTATTAGTAAGAAGAAATTGGGAAAGAGTGTCATACCATGCTCTGGGTGCTTGTTTCAGACCATAAAGTTCTTTGTCTAGTCTGTACGCCAAATTAGGATGATGAACATCATCAAATCCTGGAGGTTGACACACATAGACTTCCTCCTTTATAGTCCCATACAGGAATGCACTTTTTATATCCATTTGATATACCTTTATATTATGGGATATAGCAAATGCTAGGAAGAGTCTGATGGCTTCTAGTATGGCCATGGGAGCAAAGGTTTCATCATAATCGATGCGTTCCTCTTGGCAGTACCCTTGCACTACCAATCTGGCTTTATTTTTTATCACGATGCCTTTATCATCTGTTTTATTTCTGAATACTCATCTAGTTATGATAGGGTATTTTCCTGCTGGCAAGGGGCAGAGAGTCCAAACATTATGCCTTTTGAACTGAAATAGTTCATCTTGCATAGCCTCTACCCAATTATTATCTTTAAGAGCTTCCTGATATTTGGAAGGCTCAACTTGGGACAAAAAGGCTGCATGAAGGCAGAAGTTTGAAATCTGGCTCCTAGTTTGAACACCTTTATTTAAATCACCTAAGATCTGTTCTAGAGTATGATTTTTGATGAAGGGAATGATGTCCAAACAGTTATTTGTAGAGGCAGCATCGGAAGAAGGTGAGTTTTCAGTGGGGCCAGGAGAGTTTTCTGGTGGGGAAGTATGAACATGTTCAGGAACATCTACTGGTACATTATCCAAGGCTGGGGAGAAAGGAGTAGATATTTGTTCATCTTGGTCTTGAGAATTTATTTGATAGGAAGGAATGGAGGTAAAGAATTTAGATACAAAACACTCCTCAAGAGAGGATAGATCTTCAGAGGTTTGACATGATTCTGAAGAAGGAGAAGAAGAAGGGGTAGATGAAATATAGGTGAAGCTTTCCAGATCAAAGAGGTCATCAGGAGCAGATGGAAAAGAGGAAGTTGATGTAGATTCATTGAATTTGACATCAATAGTTTCCTCAACAATTTTGGTCCTGAGGTTGAAAGCTCGGTAGGCCTTAGAGGTCTGAGAGTATCCAACAAAATATCCAAAGTCAACTTTAGCAGCAAACTTGGACAAAGAGTCTTTTGTGTTCAAAATGAAACGCGGACACCCAAAAAATTTATAGAAGGAAATGAGAGGCTTTATGTTATGTAGGACTTCATAGGCAGTCTTGTTATGTCTTTTCACAATGTGAATTCTGTTTAATACATAACAAACAGTGTTTACTGCCTCAGCCCAGAAGGATAAAGGCAATCCTGAGTCTGTAAGCATAGTTCTTGCAGCTTCAATAAGTGTCCTATTCTTTCTTTCCACAACTCCATTTTGAGCAGGAGTTCTAGGAACACTATATTGTTTGAGGATTCCTTTAGAGATGCAGAACTTATCAAGAACCTGATTCTTGAATTCAGTGCCATTATCACTCCTTATTGTCTTGACAGGAAGACCAAATTGTCTTTCAAGTTGGGTGATAAGAGCAATTATTTTACCAGAAGTCTCATCTTTGCTGAAGAGGAAGAAGGTCCAGCAAAATCTTGAGTAGTCATCCACAACAACTAAACAATATCTCTTTCTTGCCAAACTGGCTACCTTCACTGGACCAAATAGATCCATATGAAGCAGATTGAGACAGTTAGTTGTTTTGGATTCCTCAATAGACTTATGTGATGTTTTATGTTGCTTTCCCTTTAAGCAAGATTCACATTGACCTTCAAAGTGAAATTCTTTTGAAGGCAATCCTCTTACTAAAGAAATGGTAGAAAGCTTATGAAGAGATTAGTGGTTAAGATTACTGAATCTTCTGTGCCAGAGGGAAGTTTCAAAAGATGATGCTTTGGCTATCAAACAAGTAGGAGAAGATGTTTGAGAATCAGTGGCCATGTCTACAACGTAGACATTTCCACTTCTTTTCGCCGTTAGCAAGGTATGTTGATCAATTAAGATCTTTATTTTTGAATTTATTTCAAGAGAAAGAATTTTGCAACTGTCCTTGGAGAAAAATGAACTAAAGTTCTTGTCAGCTAGTTGAGAAACACTCAAGAGATTAAACTTGATATTTTCAACTAAGCTTACATCTTTGAAGTGCAGTTTTACACTCAGAATAGAGCCATACCCTACTATCCAACCCTTTGCATTATTTCCAAAGGAAACAGACCCTCCATTCTTTGGAGTGAATTTATTTAAGATGGATCTGCATCCTGTCATGTGCCTAGAGCCTCCACTGTCCACATATCATAGATGATTTTGGTTTAAAGAAGATCTCTGCACATGAGGATTAAATGCAATAGGTTAGATATGGGTCTTATTTTATTTTTAGAAGAAAGAGGAGATTCTTATTTGTTTTGATGAGTGGTATCCATCAATTTCTGCATCATTAGTATAAGTTGTTGCTGATTTTGATGCAAGATATTGATTTGTGAATCCTCTCAATCTTTCAGCATTCAGTTTATCTCTAGCTTTCTCCAAAGGAGTTTTTGTCCAACAGTTTTCAGTTGTGTGATTGTGCTTGAAACACTTTAGACAAGCAGTAGATAGAGAGGAATAGTTAGGGATGAAAGGCTTATTTGCCTTCATTATTGGGTAAGGTGGATGAGGATGAGAAGGAGAGAATCTGATGTCAACCATGGGCCTCTTTCCTTTGTCAAGGCGGGAAACATGATTATCAGAGGTTGCAAGAAGAATTGTACCTTCCGAACTTCGAGTAGAGCTCATAGTTGGAGCAATCTCAGTTTCTTCAGAAGAATTATTTTTATGATCACTTTCCAAGTGTGTTTCTTCCAGTTTTTCCACGTTTGTTTCAGTGGGATAAACGAACGTAGGAAACTGTCTAGGTTGGTACACTCTTGGAGGTGTGATTTTTATGGATGGAATTTCATCCAGAAGAAAAGTAGGGGAGATAGGTTAAGAATCAATCTCATTTATTTCATTGTCAATCGGAGTATAGTCCTCTGGAGGACTAGTGTGATTATACCCGATTCCAAATTTGGCCTTGCTGTGAACTTGCTTACTTAGAAGCATTTTGAATCCTTTGCAGGATTCAACCCACTTGTCACGGCTGACTTTGGTCTGAATAGAAGAAGAAACATGCGCATTAGGGGTGTCTGCTACAGGTTGTTCAGAAGGAGTAAAGTCGTCAACAACAGCAATGAGAGCGAAATCTGTTGGTTTAGAGGTGATGAGGGCATAGCCTACATCTTCAGGTAGGCTGCTCTAGTCTACGTACTCTTGTGTGAAAAGAGCCGGTTGACTAGAAGAAGGGGACTGGACAGCAGGGCCTGGTACATTTATTTGTGAAGGGGATGGTGCAATAATTTGAAGAGGGGCAGGAATGAGTTGATACGTGCTAACAATGGCAGCTTGTACAAATTGTACATTGGTAGGAGGAGGGGTCTGTATAATGTGTGCTGACTCCTGAGAATTATTGCGCTTTCTGAAAGATGAGGAAGAATAAGAAGAAAAAGGTGCTGAAGAAGTATGTGATTGTGAGTTCGGGAAAGTCACATATGATGAAGAATTAGAGTTGGGAGCATTTTTCCATTCCCTGGCAAAGTGTCAAATGCCATGACATCTATAGCATTGGACCTTAGCCTTATTTAGGAAAAATCTGGTTTTCCCATGAATACCAGTAAATTTCCTTCCGGTCCTCTTGTAGAACTTATTCTTCCTTATGCTCAAGAGGGCCAGTTGGTGAACAATGTCCATCTCTTCCAAGTCATAAGTTGGAACTTGATGGAGATCATCCATGATAAAGCACATATGATTAGAAACAGGAGAGTGGTCATCACATGAAGAAGAAGAAGTGATGCCGGTAGTTAAGTCTATGTATTCATCATAACCCTGATAATTTGTCTCAGAGTTATGACTGAGAAGAGCTGTGTTCCTTTGAACGTGCTCTTCAGTTGTTTTACTAGACCTTATTAGTTTTCGTTTCTGGTCAATCTCTCTCTCAAAGGTGAGCAACTTACCATGAAGTTGGGTAAGTGAGAGTTTGCCAAAGTCTGGAGAAGATCTCATGACAATGGATTAAGTTTCCCATTTTTCAGGCAGAAATCTCAAGATGCGATTCAGAACAGAGACAGGGGTACACTTGACCAGCTAGTTTTAATTCACTTAAGAGAGAAGTGAATCGTTTAAACTGCTGAGTCAGTGACTCATTATTTAGTTGGGAGAATTTCTTGTATTGTTGAGCTAATATTTCCCTGGTATTAGCCACAACATCTTCGGGACATGGTCTCCGGTCTCCGTGTCCAGGACCGTTGGTTTATGCGGTTTGAACATGACAGACTTCCAACATCCTGTATGGTTATTGGACAGCAAATGTAACATCTGTCTCTGCCAAATGTTATATTGGTGCCTAACCAAGATTGGTGGCTTTGTGGCAGAACCGGTGTTATGGGGGTCTAAGGTGAATTTCTCTGCCATTGGTTCACAAATAGTTATGAGCAAATCAACGAGTGATAGGTTCTCAAAGTGATTTGTTAGAATGATTTTTGAACACAGTTTAGTTCAAAAACCAAACTCTTGCAGATTTAGAGAAAATGGAAAGACAAAAGAGACGGAACACAGAAAACTAAACAACAAGATATCAGTGAGAGCTTTGAGTTTTAGTCTTGATGGTTAAATCAAGACCAAGGACAAGGCTTTGATACCAATTGTTGAACTACAGAAACCTCAAGGAGTAGCTGTTTCACCAGGAACAAGGCTTTAGACACTTAGTCAAAGCATTGGTTTTAGCTCCCTCTAAAGTTTTGCACAAGGTTATTTTCGTTGTTTAGTTTTCTTGCTTAGAAAGAGAGAAGAGAACAGATAGAAGCACAAGGAATATTGGGGCAAGTAATTCATTTTATTCAGAGAATGTTGGGACTTAATTACCCAAACATTCTGAGATACAAGACAAGAAATAATAAGTCAAATAGCTGACATAGTTACAGACACTGAATCAACAGACTAGTACAAATACAAAGTCAACAACAATGGAAACAAGAGTCTTCAGGTCTTCCGAGGTTGAAGTAGTTGTGCTGATGTTCAGTGGTTATTCTTTCGTAAGATGATCATCGGAAGCTGATTAAACAATTAGTTATTTCAGAATAGGAGATTGTCTTCCTAGTCATTTGACTTCTTCCGATGCAATGGTTGTCTTCCGACGATGTCAAAGATTAGCTAGTGTCTTCTGAGGTAGATAAGTTCAGCGCCAGTTCTTTTTGGCGAATCTTCTGCTGTTGACCTTCCGATGCTGAAGCAATTCTTGAATCGAAAGAGTAGCATCCGCGGCTTGTCATTCCGTAGTTTATTCAATTTTCTGGCTTCAGTGGTTTTGCTTATCAGTCCTTATTTTCCAACAATAATTCTGTCAAATATTTGAGATATATGAAATTTCATGTTTTTTAGCCTTAAAAACCATTTGAAAGGTATTTTTTGGTTGATGATTTCTCATGAATCAAATACTAACAATGTTAGATTCACCTTAATATCTTTACATCCATGCTTCATACTATTTTTTCTTTAATTAGATTTGAACATTTTGAAACATTTGATTTGATAAATTTCAGACATGAATCTTCATTAGATGTTACTGGTTTTCGTTTTACTTTATAATTCTGTTAAAGATTTAAGATATTTGAAATTTCATTTTTTTAGCCTTAAAAACCATTTGAAAGGTATTTTTTTGTTGATGATTGCTCATGAATCAAATACTAACAATGTTAGATTCTGAAACTTTCTGCAACTCAGTTTTGTTCCTAATATTGTTTCAATTGTATCATCTTTTAAGGGTTCATGCTTTTACAGGTAAATCAATTCTTTAGCTCCTATTAATTGTTAAGACATAATAGTTTTAATTGTTATCTTTTTCTATGGTTTTGATATCTCAGTTTCATTTGTATCTACTCACGACAACTCCTTATTTTCTATGGTTTTGATATCTGAGTTTCATTTGTATCTCATCTCTAACTTTATTTTTGTTTTTATTCATTTGTCTATAGTTGAGTGAATGTCTATAAAATTGTTAACTGTTGATTAGTACACATGAAGGATTAGACTGTATGAAGTCAACAAAGTTAATTTCCAAAAGTCAAATTGGTCTTAGATAACAGAAACCTATCTAAAACTAATGATAATCATTATGTTGTTTTATTTGTTTTGTATTATCATAGAAGAATTATGTGAGTGCACTAAAAAGTATGTGTTTTTTCTTGTTTTACAAAATCATTGTATAATTCTTATTTCTTAATTACTAATCTTATGTACTTTTTTTAACAATTTGTCTCGAGAAAAGTTAGAACAACCTCTTCTTTGTAAAATTCATTTTTACCATTAGACCTCATCTCCTGCGATCTTAATTACTATTTTAATATAATTTTTTAAGTCACCCCATTTAATAAACTGATGAATGTACATCAAATATGATAGGATCAAAAGTGATCATATCTTTGCATCCCTCTTTAGCTCTAAAATTCTGCTTCTTCCTAAAAATTGTTCAAGTTCTTTACTGTGAATGGTTGTATCAACATATGCACCTGAATAACATCATAATCTTATTTAAACTCAAACTAAATAACAGCCTAACAGGTCTTTGTATGTATGTAGGTATGCAGTTTTGTATGTGTATATGCAGTTATGTATGTAGGTTTGTATACGAATGATAATTCTATACATATGTATGTATGCAGTTTTTTATGTGTATATGCAGTCATGTATGTAACATGTCTGTATGCAGTTCGGTATGTATGTAGTTATGTGTATGTGTAGAGCTTCTTTTGTTATTATAGTTTTATAGATCAAAAAGAGAATTAGTTCATAAATCTGTTGCTATACTTTTAATTGATGTTAACTCTTTACACATAACTGAACCATGAACAGGATCAATTCCATCAAAATCAGTCATTTAAATCATGTGTATATGTAGTTATGTATGTATGTATGTAGGTATGAAGTACTATATGTAGTTTCAAGTTTCTTTTTTGTTAAAAATTTATGCCTAAGTTTCTGTATGCAGTTCAGTATGTATGTATGCATGTGTATGTGTAGAACTTATTTTGGTATTATAGTTTTATGGATCAAAAAGAGAATTAGTACTGCAGATCTGTTGCTATACTTTTACTTGTTGTAACTCTGTTACACATAAATGTAAATCAGGTATAATTTTCTGTCAATTTCTTACTAATTCTTATTATTTTTATTAAATGCTTACTTATATCAAAAAAAGAGTAATGGAGGCAACGAATATATATTTTTTGAATGATCTTGCTGTCGCAAATGACAATTATAATATAAAGGTTAGAATTATTCGAATGTGGACACAACCAATGTTCAACAATCCCTCTGATGTCATAAAGAAATAGAATCCATAATCATGTGCAGATGTAGTGATGTATGTAACAGGTCTGTGTGGATGTATGTAGTATTGTATGTATGTAGGTATGCAGTTTTGTATGTGTATATGCAGTTTCTATACATGTATGCATATTTGTATGTTTACAGGTCTTTATATACATAACAGTTATGTATATATGTATGTATGTAACAGGTCTGTTTATATGTATATCTGCAGTGCTATATGTAGTTTCAAATTTCTTTTTTATCAAAAATTTATGTAACAGGTCTATATGTATGTATGTATGTATGTATGTATGTATGTATGTATGTATGTATGTATGTATGTATGTATGTATGTATGTAAACTGCATTTGGTTAGTTCACCTATTATCAAAATTGTTTCAAGCTATTCTTAGATGCACTGGTAAAAGATATGGTTACTCTTACTGAACTATGATGTTTTGTGATTGATGTATAGGAACTAACCTAGAACCACCTGGGAAAAAAATTTGACCCATATTTTGTGTAATGCACATGATTATTCATGCCAAATTGTTCATTAACATGGTGTTGAGGATCAACATTAACTAAGCTATATTGACTAAAATATTCATATTGTGATGTATCAAATAATCTGTCATTGCATTAAAATTAAGACTAGTCATATAGAAAAGAAAAGATTGAAATATGTCTTGAAGAAACAAAATATCTAATTTATGACATATATATGATTACTTGCTGTTAATTCTATTACACACCAAGTCTTTTTAATTTTGTACTAATATAGAAGCACCTGGTAATTACTATAGTTGCCTTCTTTCATGTTGTTTTGTATTCTCAAAGTTATTCTAGATCTGTTTTGCTTTTGGTGCCACTGATGTCATAAAGAATTAGAATCCAAAATCATGTGTTGATGTAGTTATGTATGTAACAGGTCTGTGTGTATGTATGCAGTATTGTATGTTTGTAGGTATGCAGGTCATGTGTAGATTAGTTCATAATATGTTGCTACACTTTTACTTGGTGTTAACTCTATTACACATAAATGAGCCATGAAGTTATTGTGATTTATGTATATGAACTAACTTAGAACCACCTGCCAAAAATATTAGACCCGTTTGTATAGGTGTATGTATGTAGACAGTTTATAATTTTAGTAAAATATGTATGCATTTTATAATTTGTGATAATTATGTATGCATTTATGCATGCAATTAGTAGAAAATAATTGTGAATCAGGTATAATATTATGTCATTTTGTTACTAATTGTTATTATTTTTATTAAATGCTTACTTATATCAGAAAAAGAGTAATGGATCCAACAAATATCACTTTTTTGAATGATCTTGATGTTGCAAATGACAATTATAATATAAAGGTTAGAATTATTCGAATGTGGACACAACCAATGTTCAACAATCCCTCTGAAACATACTTAATTGAGATGATTCTAATGGATGAGCACGTATTTTCATATATTTTGAATTTGAACATGTAATTTCACTCAACTTTTATTTTATCTTTTACTTTTTTTATTTATATACAAATTTGTATTTACTTGTGTTTTTTAGGGTACTAATGTGACACCCGACAATTTCAGGTAAATTGCAACTCTTACAACTCTGTATTTCACATTCATACTTGTTGCATTTCATTTAATTATGTTTAATTATGTTTAATTAGATGAGTCAAACACAAACAACTGCGAAATGATAGTTCGAGGAACTATCGAATCGTACATTGCACATTGGTTTTGGAAACCAAGTGTGGCAAACACAATCACAAACGCTAAACAATAATTCGAGGAATTATTGGATTGTACATTACATGTTGATTATGTTTAATCAAGCATGCAAACAGTTCGTAAAGACGAACACAAACTATCAAAGATGATTCGAGGAATTATTAAAACACACACGAGTCTCATGAACGTTGGTGAACAAACAATAATCAAACAATCATATGTGTTACTAGGTGATTATGTGCTAAACATGTATTATATGTTTAGGATAAACATTAAGAATCGAATACGAACGAAATCGAATCAACGAATGGGATAAAACAAGAAATAGGGCCTTCGTGGTACGTAAAGAACCCTCAGCGAAACTCTTGGCGGTACGCGAAGAGGAAACGGGATTTTGAATCCCAAAATCCTTGGCGGCAAGCGACGAGTCCCAGGACTCAAAACTTTATGAAGACATCCGAAAATCACTTTCACTCGGTTTCTCTCACATTTCCACTGATTCTTCATCTGTTCTCGACCCAAATCTTCTGTCACCAGCTCCCAAACCTCTGGTAATACTCTTGAAGTATTTCCTCCATTCTTGGTGATCTTGGAGTCTTTGGAAGCTTGGAGAAGGAGCTAAGGAGCTAAGAACAACCATCAACACACTGTATCTTCACCATCTGGAGTTGTTGTAGTTCATACCCAGTAGATCCTGGCATCTAAGGTAGTTTCTATGGCTTATCTAGTTTTAGATCGAGCATGCAAATGGTGAAAACCCACATGCATGAACATCCACATGCAACTCCATGTGGCTCTTGTGCACGAAATTTGTTGGTGTTCTTGTGTGTTTTTGATATAGATTTACTGATTTTAGAGTATAGGATTGATTGGACTGGATTTTGGCATGTTATTGTGTTGATTTTGATATACTTCCCATAAAAGGAAACTTTTATGTTGCATGTTGTAGATTGGTGATGATCTAGACATGTTAGACATGTCTAGATGTTGTCAAATGCATATTGAAGTGTTTAGAAAAACTTTTGGGTATTTGATTTTGAGAAAACACGGTTTCGTAACGAACTTGCTTTTTATGGAAACTTTTATAAATCAAAAGAGGGGTTTTGATGATTTAACATGTTTTGGTGATTTGTGATTATGGAAATATGTTTAAAAATGATTTCTAAGCATATTGGAAACTTTGATTTGTGAAAACAAACCTTTAAACAAATACTTACTATTTTAGGAAAATTTTTTTGGGGCAAACGCCATAAATGACAATTTACGCACAAACAATGTATTTTAAGTATTTAAATATGTTTTTATAAACATACTAAAGTTATTAGTTTTATGAAATGGGATTTCATAACTATACTTTAAAAAAATAGAACTTTCTAAATATAGAAACTTTCCCGAAACGGAAACGTTATGATTTTCAAAACATGACTTATGTGAAAGCATCACGATTAGAGTCATAGGATGCATGCTGATGTGTTACTTGCATTTATGACACATAAACATACGAAACACAACAAACGTGTCAGCAACGATTCGTCGAGTCAACACACACACTCGGTTGAGCACACCGACACTTGGAGTTGTATGGGATACAACACACCACAGAACACATACTCACGACCTATACGATTATAGGTGCTCACTAGCAGGCTGCTAGCACTCGCAGTAGCGAACACGTATAAACCGGAACTGCTATATCAGGTGAGTTAACGACCCCTTTTTCTATTTTCTACCTTTGGGGGAGAAAACATTGCATACAAACTATTTTGAACAATAAACATATTTTTTTGGGTTACATATGGACATGCTAATATCGCGTATATGCATATGTGTGGCACTCATCCACAAAACAGATAAGTCCTCATAAATACCTCTCAAACCGTTAATAGCACGTGGCGCATAGCGTGGTAATTCTGAATAACACTATTTGGTCCTGACAAGCCCCACTGTTGTGCGTCGTATGGCCACCCCGACTAGAGGTCGGAACAATGCAAAATTGACCAAACAACATTGCCATATCTTGTTGGATAGATATGGTGGGAGGCAGCATGTTAGCTTCGGTTGCGAACCCGCATATGATATAACACATATTGACTAGCTATCAATGGAAATTGCACTGTAATGATATGTAAACCTGCAAACTCTTACTTTAAACATTTGATGTTTATTGCTGTTATAAAACCTGTGCTCTCACTGACCATTATGTTGGCCTTTTTCTCACATGTTTTCTTAGGTAACTAAGGCACGCGCACGAGGAATCTATGATGGAGTCCATGCATTTACATTAGTGTCTTAGGCTATTGGTCATTCAATATCATTTTGTTATTTTATGTATTGCTAAACAACTTAAACCGCTTCCGCAAACTATTACTTTGTTTGAAAACTGTTTTAAGAACAATTTTGCAACTTAAGAACTCAAACTGTTTTTGAGAACTTATACATTAACTTCCACAACTCTGATTTTACAACTGTTTTATCCAATTTATCGGATGTACGTATGCAACCAGACATGTAGGTCTCGCCACTGTTTGACTGGAGACTGCAATCCTGACAGTCCTGTCGAGCCCTCAAGAAGGCCGGGGTGCGACAACTAAAATGCAAGAAAATGTTATGAAAAAATGGTTCTCAAGATTTGAGAAGTTTATGAAAGAAAACGCTACTCTGATCATTCAAAAGCCAACTCTTGGTATTTTTTTTATGCGAAATACAAATATGTTGAAAACCCAATTAAGATTTATTTGAATTGGAACACCCAAGTCAAAAATTGCAATGCATTTGACGGCCCCGAATATGGTTTCAACTTCACCACCTTTCAGTCTATACTCGAGAATGCAATCCTTGAAAATGCAACAATTGGTATAATAATATTATTAATTACAGACTTAAATTTATTATTATATCAAAATTCTTTAAATTTCATTCAATAATACCTTATGTATAATGTTTAATGTTTACTTTTGTAGTTGTCATTGGTCACATTTTTAAATGCTTTAAACTTGAAATTTTCACTGGCAAGGATCGCAAAGAGTCCAAAAAAATAAACCTCATCATTGACGATTTACAGTTTGGCATATTTGTTATATTTATGTTTCGTTTTACATTTTAAGTTATGATGGAGTAAATATTTTTCTTATATATTTTTTTTTGTTTAGGGATCCTAAAATATACATCACTTTATAGGGTGTTTATGCTCAAGAAATGTTTGGTTGTCTTTCAAACAAACCAGATGAAGTTCTTTTGTCATCATTCTTCAATTTGGCATACACAAGTTCTTTGAAGGTTGTTCAACAACTATAATTAAAGTTTAGATTAATATTTTAGATCTGCTATTTGTATTTAATGTTTACTACTACTAAATATAATTTTTTTCTTCTAAGGTCGTCATTATGTTTCGAACTCTTACTCTATTTCGAACAACTACTCCGCTTCAAGGTTGCTCATCAATAAAAAAAATTGATGAAATCATCAACTTTAAAAAGAGGTTTGATAAATATATTTTAACTTTTAAGTTACTATCATTTTAATTTTATCATCACTTTATTGTAATATAAAATAGATTTTATGACTTACGTTTTCATTAAAAACAACATACTTTTAAAATTGGTAATCAAACATCTTCAAGCAATAGTGGGATATGCACATCTATACTCTCTTTTGATAATGATGAGTAATTGAAAACTGGATTCAACAACATTGTAGAAGTGGATGAGATAATGGAGGTAGCCTTAATTTACTTTCTTTTTATGTGTAACATAATCATTATGAATTAATATTAATGAGCATTCTAGGTGAAGTCAATCATTGTTGGTACTATTAAGCTTGTAACCCAAGAGATCCATTGTTTTATTATGCATGCAAAGCTTGTAATAAAAAGTTACAAGAAAATTCAATACAAATAATAAAGTTAATATTGTTGATGTTGATGTTGAAGAGGAACGTGTGTATGTATCTACCAATTCCAATTGCAATGCATAATTTATAATTGTCGTCCCATGGTATTTATTATACTTACTTTATCTCTTTCATTTTTTTTTTTCAAAAACACATCATGTTTTCTATCATTAAATGTTTAGTTTTAAAAATTCCAATTTAGAGTTGAAGACTATACTGGAGTCGTATCATTGAATCTTTTTGAATGTGAGGCGAT
>SZYD01000178.1:0-66505 GCA_009363875.1 Mikania micrantha | reverse complement strand
ATGATCTTGCTGTCGCAAATGACAAGTATAATTATAAAGGTTAGAATTATCGAATGTGGACACAACCAATGTTCAACAATCCCTCTGATGTCATAAAAAAGAAATAGAATTTTCATAATCATGTGCAGATGTAAGTGATGTGTATTCTGTAAAAGGTCTGTGTGGATGTATGTAGTATTGATGTATGTAGGTATGCAGTTTTGTATGTGTATATGCAGTTTCTATACATGTATGCATATTTGTATGTTTCACAGGTCTTTATATACATAACAGTTATGTATATATGTATGTATGTAACAGGTCTGTTATATGTATATCTGCAGTGCTATATGTAGTTTCAAATTTCTTTTTTATCAAAAATTTATTGTACAGGTCTATATGTATGTATGTATGTATGTATGTATGTATGTATGTATGTATGTATGTATGTATGTATGTATGTATGTATGTAAACTGCATTTGGTTAGTTCACCTATTATCAAAATTGTTTCAAGCTATTCTTAGATGCACTGGTAAAAGATATGGTTACTCTTACTGAACTATGATGTTTTGTGATTGATGTATAGGAACTAACCTAGAACCACCTGGGAAAAAAAATTGACCCATATTTTGTGTAATGCACATGATTATTCATGCCAAATTGTTCATTAACATGGTGTTGAGGATCAACATTAACTAAGCTATATTGACTAAAATATTCATATTGTGATGTATCAAATAATCTGTCATTGCATTAAAATTAAGACTAGTCATATAGAAAAGAAAGATTGAAATAGTCTTGAAGAAACAAAATATCTAATTTATGACATATATATATGATTACTTGCTGTTAATTCTATTACACACCAAGTCTTTTTAATTTTGTACTAATATAGAAGCACCTGGTAATTACTATAGTTGCCTTCTTTCATGTTGTTTTGTATTCTCAAAGTTATTCTAGATCTGTTTTGCTTTTGGTGCCACTGATGTCATAAAGAATTAGAATCCAAAATCATGTGTTGATGTAGTTATGTATGTAACAGGTCTGTGTGTATGTATGCAGTATTGTATGTTTGTAGGTATGCAGGTCATGTGTAGATTAGTTCATAATATGTTGCTACACTTTTACTTGGTGTTAACTCTATTACACATAAATGAGCCATGAAGTTATTGTGATTTATGTATATGAACTAACTTAGAACCACCTGCCAAAAAATATTAGACCCGTTTGTATAGGTGTATGTATGTAGACAGTTTATAATTTTAGTAAAATATGTATGCATTTTATAATTTGTGATAATTATGTATGCATTTATGCATGCAATTAGTAGAAAATAATTGTGAATCAGGTATAATATTATGTCATTTTGTTACTAATTGTTATTATTTTTTATTAAATGCTTACTTATATCAGAAAAAGAGTAATGGATCCAACAAATATCACTTTTTTGAATGATCTGATGATGTTGCAAATGACAATTATAATATAAAGGTTAGAATTATTCGAATGTGGACACAACCAATGTTCAACAATCCCTCTGAAACATACTTAATTGAGATGATTCTAATGGATGAGCACGTATTTTCATATATTTTGAATTTGAACATGTAATTTCACTCAACTTTTATTTTATCTTTTACTTTTTTTTATTTATATACAAATTTGTATTTACTTGTGTTTTTAGGGTACTAATGTGACACCCGACAATTTCAGGTAAATTGCAACTCTTACAACTCTATATTTCACATTCATACTTGTTGCATTTCATTAATTATGTTTAATTATTATGTTTAATTAGATGAGTCAAACACAAACAACTGCGAAATGATAGTTCGAGGAACTATCGAATCGTACATTGCACATTGGTTTTGGAAACCAAGTGTGGCAAACACAATCACAAACGCTAAACAATAATTCGAGGAATTATTGGATTGTACATTACATGTTGATTATGTTTAATCAAGCATGCAAACAGTTCGTAAAGACGAACACAAACTATCAAAGATGATTCGAGGAATTATTAAAACACACACGAGTCTCATGAACGTTGGTGAACAAACAATAATCAAACAATCATATGTGTTACTAGGTGATTATGTGCTAAACATGTATTATATGTTTAGGATAAACATTAAGAATCGAATACGAACGAAATCGAATCAACGGAATGGATAAAACAAGAAATAGGGCCTTCGTGGTACGTAAAGAACCCTCAGCGAAACTCTTGGCGGTACGCGAAGAGGAAACGGGATTTTGAATCCCAAAATCCTTGGCGGCAAGCGACGAGTCCCAGGACTCAAAACTTTATGAAGACATCCGAAAATCACTTTCACTCGGTTTCTCTCACATTTCCACTGATTCTTCATCTGTTCTCGACCCAAATCTTCTGTCACCAGCTCCCAAACCTCTGGTAATACTCTTGAAGTATTTCCTCCATTCTTGGTGATCTTGGAGTCTTTGGAAGCTTGGAGAAGGAGCTAAGGAGCTAAGAACAACCATCAACACACTGTATCTTCACCATCTGGAGTTTGTTGTAGTTCATACCCAGTAGATCCTGGCATCTAAGGTAGTTTCTATGGCTTATCTAGTTTTAGATCGAGCATGCAAATGGTGAAAACCCACATGCATGAACATCCACATGCAACTCCATGTGGCTCTTGTGCACGAAATTTGTTGGGTGTTCTTGTGTGTTTTTGATATAGATTTACTGATTTTAGAGTATAGGATTGATTGGACTGGATTTTGGCATGTTATTGTGTGATTTTGATATACTTCCCATAAAAGGAAACTTTTATGTTGCATGTTGTAGATTGGTGATGATCTAGACATGTTAGACATGTCTAGATGTTGTCAAATGCATATTGAAGTGTTTAGAAAAACTTTTGGGTATTTGATTTTGAGAAAACACGGTTTCGTAACGAACTTGCTTTTTATGGAAACTTTTATAAATCAAAAGAGGGGTTTTGATGATTTAACATGTTTTGGTGATTGTGATTATGGAAATATGTTTAAAAATGATTTCTAAGCATATTGGAAACTTTGATTTGTGAAAACAAACCTTTAAACAAATACTTACTATTTTAGGAAAATTTTTTTGGGGCAAACGCCATAAATGACAATTTACGCACAAACAATGTATTTTAAGTATTTAAATATGTTTTTATAAACATACTAAAGTTATTAGTTTTATGAAATGGGATTTCATAACTATACTTTAAAAAAATAGAACTTTCTAAATATAGAAACTTTCCCGAAACGGAAACGTTATGATTTTCAAAACATGACTTATGTGAAAGCATCACGATTAGAGTCATAGGATGCATGCTGATGTGTTACTTGCATTTATGACACATAAACATACGAAACACAACAAACGTGTCAGCAACGATTCGTCGAGTCAACACACACACTCGGTTGAGCACACCGACACTTGGAGTTGTATGGGATACAACACACCACAGAACACATACTCACGACCTATACGATTATAGGTGCTCACTAGCAGGCTGTAGCTAGCACAGTAGTAGCGAACACGTATAAACCGGAACTGCTATATCAGGTGAGTTAACGACCCCTTTTCTATTTTCTACCTTTGGGGGAGAAAACATTGCATACAAACTATTTTGAACAATAAACATATTTTTTGGGTTACATATGGACATGCTAATATCGCGTATATGCATATGTGTGGCACTCATCCACAAAACAGATAAGTCCTCATAAATACCTCTCAAACCGTTAATAGCACGTGGCGCATAGCGTGGTAATTCTGAATAACACTATTTGGTCCTGACAAGCCCCACTGTTGTGCGTCGTATGGCCACCCCGACTAGAGGTCGGAACAATGCAAAATTGACCAAACAACATTGCCATATCTTGTTGGATAGATATGGGGGGAGGCAGCATGTTAGCTTCGGTTGCGAACCCGCATATGATATAACACATATTGACTAGCTATCAATGGAAATTGCACTGTAATGATATGTAAACCTGCAAACTCTTACTTTAAACATTTGATGTTTATTGCTGTTATAAAACCTGTGCTCTCACTGACCATTATGTTGGCCTTTTTCTCACATGTTTTCTTAGGTAACTAAGGCACGCGCACGAGGAATCTATGATGGAGTCCATGCATTTACATTAGTGTCTTAGGCTATTGGTCATTCAATATCATTTTGTTATTTTATGTATTGCTAAACAACTTAAACCGCTTCCGCAAACTATTACTTTGTTTGAAAACTGTTTTAAGAACAATTTTGCAACTTAAGAACTCAAACTGTTTTTGAGAACTTATACATTAACTTCCACAACTCTGATTTTACAAACTGTTTTATCCAATTTATCGGATGTACGTATGCAACCAGACATGTAGGTCTCGCCACTGTTTGACTGGAGACTGCAATCCTGACAGTCCTGTCGAGCCCTCAAGAAGGCCGGGGTGCGACAACTAAAATGCAAGAAAATGTTATGAAAAAATGGTTCTCAAGATTGAGAAGTTTATGAAAGAAAACGCTACTCTGATCATTCAAAAGCCAACTCTTGGTATTTTTTTTATGCGAAATACAAATATGTTGAAAACCCAATTAAGATTTATTTGAATTGGAACACCCAAGTCAAAAATTGCAATGCATTTGACGGCCCCGAATATGGTTTCAACTTCACCACCTTTCAGTCTATACTCGAGAATGCAATCCTTGAAAATGCAACAATTGGTATAATAATATTATTAATTACAGACTTAAATTTATTATTATATCAAAATTCTTTAAATTTCATTCAATAATACCTTATGTATAATGTTTAATGTTTACTTTTGTAGTTGTCATTGGTCACATTTTTAAATGCTTTAAACTTGAAATTTTCACTGGCAAGGATCGCAAAGAGTCCAAAAAAATAAACCTCATCATTGACGATTTACAGTTTGGCATTATGTGTATATTTATGTTTCGTTTTACATTTTAAGTTATGATGGAGTAAATATTTTTCTTATATATATTTTTTTTTGTTTAGGGATCCTAAAATATACATCACTTTATAGGGTGTTTATGCTCAAGAAATGTTTGGTTGTCTTTCAAACAAACCAGATGAAGTTCTTTTGTCATCATTCTTCAATTTGGCATACACAAGTTCTTTGAAGGTTGTTCAACAACTATAATTAAAGTTTAGATTAATATTTTAGATCTGCTATTTGTATTTAATGTTTACTACTACTAAATATAATTTTTTTCTTCTAAGGTCGTCATTATGTTTCGAACTCTTACTCTATTTCGAACAACTACTCCGCTTCAAGGTTGCTCATCAATAAAAAAAATTGATGAAATCATCAACTTTAAAAAGAGGTTTGATAAATATATTTTAACTTTTAAGTTACTATCATTTTAATTTTATCATCACTTTATTGTAATATAAAATAGATTTTATGACTTACGTTTTCATTAAAAACAACATACTTTTAAAATTTGGTAATCAAACATCTTCAAGCAATAGTGGGATATGCACATCTATACTCTCTTTTGATAATGATGAGTAATTGAAAACTGGATTCAACAACATTGTAGAAGTGGATGAGATAATGGAGGTAGCCTTAATTTACTTTCTTTTTATGTGTAACATAATCATTATGAATTAATATTAATGAGCATTCTAGGTGAAGTCAATCATTGTTGGTACTATTAAGCTTGTAACCCAAGAGATTCCATTGTTTTATTATGCATGCAAAGCTTGTAATAAAAATGTTACAAGAAAATTCAATACAAATAATAAAGTTAATATTGTTGATGTTGATGTTGAAGAGGAACGTGTGTATGTATCTACCAATTCCAATTGCAATGCATAATTTATAATTGTCGTCCCATGGTATTTATTATACTTACTTTATCTCTTTCATTTTTTTTTTCAATAACACATCATGTATTCTATCATTAAATGTTTTAGTTTTAAAATTCCAATTAGAGTTGAAGACTATACTGGAGTCGTATCATTGAATCTTTTTGAATGTGAGGCGATTATAAAGAAATCTGCAAATGACTTGCTTGAAAAATATTTGAAGGTATGTTTTCCCATTATTTTCAATAAATAAAAATTTTATGATAAAAAAAATCATACTATTGCTATAATAATTGGTAACATTATTTATTTTATTTTTATTCATTTTATAGGGTGGTTATAAGGGAATTCTTCTTGATGAATTCAATGATTTGATGGAAAAAAGTTATCTTTCAAGATCGATGTCACAAACTTTAATAAGCAGAACAACTATAAATTTTTTGGAATATCTAAAATGTCTGATGGTCCAGAAAAAGTAAAACATTGAGGAGGTAATAATAGTCATCACATGTTCCTCTTTTTATTTCTATTATTTATAATCTTACATGTTTAATTTTTAATTTCTTATAACACAATAGGTTGAAACTTTTGATTCCATAAAAGTGAGAAAAAAATTGGGTTTAAAGGATACATTTAATTTAAAGGTTTGACATTATCTAAGTTAATTACTAATTTACTTCTATACGTTTTAATATTTTTAATTAAAATAATTTACTATAATTTTTTTAAATGGTTATTAAGAACTTTCTTACATGTGTTTATGTAGGATGTTGTCTCATATACCAGAGATAACACAACTCGTTTGTCAAGTGTTCAAAAAAGCATGGCAAAAAGCCAATTGAGAAACGATCACACCAATTCAAGCAACTCTCCATATGTTGCTTTCAAACGAAACCTTGGTGCACTTTATGTTCTGGAAGAAAGTGGGAGTACTTCAACTATAAAAAAACCTTTGGTTCCAATGGCAGTTGACGAAGAAAATGGCAAGCATTTACTTTTGATTCACAAAATAGAAAAATGATTTGGTCTTCAATTCTTTAAAGAATCATCTTTTACTTTTAAGCACTTTCTATTTCGTTAAGACTTCGTTAGATCCACTATTATAGACATTTTATATGTTGCTATTGAAGTTGGATGGCTTTCTTTTGGTTATGTATCAAATTTCCTATGTATGCTATGGAAAATTGGTTGTCAGTTTTTTGGTATTTTGGTATCTCTAAATGAATTACTTTTTTGTTTTCTTCTAATATCTGTGGTTTTATTACAATAATTTTTATTTATCATTTATTATTATTAGTCACATTCAACAAGATAATACATTACAACCTTAGTAAAGAAACAGAAAAAAAAAAGATATTTAAAATACAAATGAATTTTTTTTTTCAGCTACCTTTCAACTCTAACAATTTTAATGGTTGTAACTCTATATTGACGTAGAAAACAACAAAATAAAAAAAAAGTATATGTCAACATTTATGCATATAACATCTTTATAATTATTTATATTAATGTTTCATTTGTATAAGTACTTGCATATCTAATAATATTTATTATTTTATAGTTTCAGTTATTAATATGTTATATAATGACGCTAAAGAGAGACGAAAAATAAGGAAACTCTATTTAGCTAACAGAATAGCGAGTAACATCGCTATTACAACAACTTTTTAGAATTTATCAATATCTAAATCCAACAAAAGTACACAAAATTTTCAATCAGCTTAGCTTTTAGTTTTACTATATATTTATTATAAATAAAGGGCTCTTTTAATTAGACGCCCCACTTTTATATTTTAACACCCCAGTGGTTTAAGACAGGCCGTACTGACCAGTACGGTCCGTATAGAGTACAGACAAACATTCCAGAGGAATGTCTTGGATTCAGTGAATTCCTTAGGACGGCCCGTACAGGTCAGTACGGCCCGTACAGGTCAGTACGGCCCGTACAGGCCTTGACTTATTTTTTACAAGCCATTTTGGGTGTCAACCAGTGTTGAGTGATTTGATACGGCCCGTATAGGTTAGTACGGGCCGTCTTGAAACTATTTATTTTATTTAAATTTAATTTACGTATTTAAATAATTTTTAATGATATACGTTTATTAAGTGAACTTTTGAACGATATACGTTTATTATGTTAATTAAACGTCATAAGTTTGTTACGTCATCATTTTGAATGATATTAATCATTTACGAAATCGTTTTAATTAAAATATTTTATTTTATAATTATTTTGTTTACGTTAATTTAATTTAAACTTTATAATATTAATTATTTACGAAATCTTTTTAATTAAAATATTTTATTTTAGAATTAGTTTTTCTACGTTAATTTAATTTAAACGTGATCAGTTCGTCACGTAATTATTAAATAAAACAACACAAACAGAAACAATACAAATAAAGAAAGAAAATACATATATACACAACATGAATTTTACATACAAGGAAACAAAATACAAAAACATAAACTACGAAACTCCGGATGGTCCAGCGGATCCGTCGTCTATGTATACGCGTGACTCCGGCAACGGTGGAAGCTGTGACCCGTTCCGTCACACACGATCTAAAACGACGTCGATGGCCCCCTAGACCATATCCTCCACCCGCTCAAGCCGTCGATCGATGCCCTTGAGCCATCGATTAATTCCAGACCCGGGATGTCGGCGGCAAGTTCCATGTTCGATAGCGTCCGGCGATCGAGCTTACGAGGCTCGATCGCTGGCAGTTCCTGAAGCAAATGAAACATGCCTTTGCTGTGTGCGAGGTGGGTGACAAAAGCGCTTCCCCATAGTTTCCTGCGCTCCTGTCGGTGGTAGAAGGAGGCGTAGTACAAGGCAAAACACCGTGTAAGGTTGCACGGCCTGGCAGTCATCAGTGATTGAATATAGAATAAATTCGTCGTCGTCACCCACTCCTGGCTCTGTTCGCTACCTGAGATCGTCGTCACAATGCACCGGTGGATGTATCGAATCTGAGAATCTCTGATGGTCGACGCACGTAATCGGTGACCGGTGAACGGCGTGTTAGAGATCTGCGGCCACCAAACCCTCATCACTCCGTCCTCACCCTGCGTCAACCCCTGGGTGAATGCCTCCGTCACGGTCTCCGGGTCGTAGTATAGACCTAAAAGCATGGTGATCTGCTCGATCAACATCTCTATGTGATGTCCACATAACAAGAACTCGACGTCAGGAGGAAGCTCCTCATCCTCCTGCTCAGGAACTGCAACCTGGTGAGCTCTGTATCGAAACGTCGACAGAAACTGTGAGGCCCCGAAACCGGGCACCTCACAGAGGTTGGTTTTCATCATAACACATAGCTCATAAACCAAAAACTTTCATAATCATGCAGCGGAAATGTAAACATAGTTTGATAAACATAATTCTATAAAGTATATGTATCAAAACATATCGAATTGCCAAAACCAACGGATCGTCTGAGTTGATGCCGGAGCTCCATGCCTTCTCTGACCATAGCTTAACCTGACATACATGCTAAATCAAGTCAGCTTACGCTGGTGAGTTCTAGTTTTCATAAAACAACATTAAACATACTTAACATAAACCTCATTTCATACACATAGTCCATAACCTTAGCACATAACATTCTTAACATCATCATCATACGTTCCACTGCTACCATACGAGCAGTGGGCTTATGCCGGCATAAGGCTCCATACCCAGTTATAGTCGTGGTTGACTATCATACCTAGTTACAGTCGTGGTTGACTATCATACCCAGTTATAGTCGTGGTTGACTCTCATACCCAGTTATAGTCGTGGTTGACTCTCATACCCAGTTATAGTCGTGGTTGACTGTCATACCCAGTTATAGTCGTGGTTGACTCTCATACCCAGTTATAGTCGTGGTTGACTCTCATACCCAGTTATAGTCGTGGTTGACTCTCATACCCAGTTATAGTCGTGGTTGACTCTCATACCCAGTTATAGTCGTGGTTGACTCTCATACCTACCCAGCACCAGAACTGGTACATCTTTCATACATATCCTATAACACGTATAGGAACATCGTTCGTTCGTCATACATGATACACTAGCATTATATCATCTTTTATCATAACCATCATAACATTTACTGCTAGCATCATAACATCATTCATCGCAGTCATCATGGCATCTTAGGCATGTCATACTAGCATCGTTTCATCATACCATCATAGCATACTGGCATCATGCACAGTTCATCATAACATACTAGCATCATTATCATATCATAACATCATGGCATCATGCCTACATATCATACTTCCATCCTAGCAACCTAGGACCTTGTCATACTCCTATAACCATTCTCATAGTTATCATCATGAAGCATGTTATCATAAAGTCATCATCATATCATATGCTAGCATCATTATCATGTCATGTTATTCATTATCATAACTCATTTATCATGCATTCATCGTACCTAACATACTTTCATGCATAGATCATACTAACACATAAGCATGCATACATAGTCAGGGCATACCATCATTCATTCATCATCATCATCATAAGCACATAACATCATAACATAACCGTAAGCATGTATGCCAGCCCAAAACAGTTAACATGAAATAGGGCGTCTAGAACTCACCTGATAGTAGACTCTTGTTTTCCTTAGCCGAACTCCTTAGCTAGGACTCAAGAAACCTACATCATTACATTTACCGTATCACATTCCATTCTTAGACTTAGAATTTATTCTAAGTCCTCACAATCAACTAGTCCCCATTATAAGCTCAAGTTCCCGAAACTTAGCTAAGTATTCGAAATACTCGAGGTTCATTAAGCATCTCATACTCGAAACCCATGTGTACGAAATACCCAAAGTACACGAAACCTTGTGTACTCGAACTGTCATGTGTATTCGAACTAGGGTGCACGAAAGCACTGTATTCGAACTGGTGTACTCGAAATGCTCTACTCGAAATGGTAATACTCGAAATTCTTAGTATGATTTCGAGTACCCTTTGTGCAGGATTTCGTGTACTCATCACTTTCGTCATTAAACATCTCAGAAATTTATCTACGGCTTTGGGGAGCTAGTTCTAGGTTCCTTATGTTGTTACCAACACCCTGGAACCTCAAAGTTCCGAACTTTATGCCTAAAGGTGCAAGCTTTATGCACAAGTCCACTTTTATTTAACAAATCCTAACTTTTGTATAAAAATCGTAACTTTTATACATAAACCACTTACTTGTAGTTAGATGATCCCTCCTGCAGATTCTCGTGTGTATCCCATTCCGTTTGGTCGATCAAGATCGATCCTTGAAGTTTCTTGGTTCCGACTTCGTGTACTCGAGAGAATGTGCTTCCAGACAAAGGTTAGCACGTTTCCCAAGGCACTACTATTTATAGGCGGTGTCTTGTACTCGAAAATGTGGATTTCGAATACTAGGTTTTCGAGAACTAGTGTACTCGAAATTTAATTCGAGGACACGACTTTGAGACCTGAACTTAGTTATTTTCGTCCCTTTTCACGCAAGTTACTTACCCGTTACTCGTACGAAGGATCCGAATAACTTGTATTAGAAAATTTGGGATGTTACAAGTCTCCCCTCCTTACAATAGGTTTCGTCCCGAAACCTGCCTCGTTACATATCGAACAAATGAGGATACAACTTCCTCATCTCGTCTTCCAATTCCCACGTCGTGTCTAAACCCTTCCGATGCTTCCACTGAACTCTTACTTGACGAACCGTTTTATTCCGTAGCTGCTTTTCCTTCGTATCCACAATGGCAACTGGTTCTTCAATGTAGTTCAGTCGGTCATCTACCTCAATGTCATCTAAAGGAACATGTGCTAGCTCGTCTGCCAGACACTTCCTAAGATGTGACACGTGGAAGGTAGGATGAATCCTGTTCAGCTCCTCTGGTAGGTCCAGTCGATACGCGACTTTCCCTACCCTTGCCTTTATCGGAAACGGTCCGATGTACCTCGAACCCAACTTTCCCCTCTTCCTGAATCGAATGATTCCCTTCCATGGTGATACTTTCAGCAACACTCGATCGCCAACATCAAACTCGATTGGTCTTCGGCGCTTGTCAGCGTAAGACTTTTGGCGATCTTGTGCAGCTTTCATGCGTGCTTTTATCACCCGTAGCTTTTCTGCCATATCAATCACAGCAGCCTTGTTTCCCATTTCTTTCTGTCCAACTTCTCCCCAGCATACCGGGGTTCTACATCGTCTTCCGTACAACGCCTCGTATGGGGGCATTCCGATACTAGAGTGGTAGCTGTTGTTATAAGAAAACTCCACCAATGGCAAGTGGTCATCCTAGCTCCCTCCAAAATCGATAATGCACGCCCTAAGCATATCCTCCAACGTTTGGATAGTCCTTTCCGACTGTCCATCCGTCTGAGGGTGATAGGCGGTACTGATATTTAACCTCGTTCCCATAGCATCATGAAACTGCTTCCAGAATCTGGAAGTAAACCTCGTATCCCGATCTGACACAATGGAGACAGGAACTCCATGTCTGGCCACAATCTCCTTCACGAACAACTCAGACAACCTTTCGGACGTATACGTTTCCCTGATAGGAAGAAAGTGTGCACTCTTCGTCAGTCGGTCCACAATCACCCATATGGTATCATGCCGCTTAGCTGTCCTCGGTAGCTTGGTGATGAAATCCATGGTGATGTGTTCCCATTTCCATTCCGGTATCTCTAGAGGTTGCACATATCCGTAGGGCTTCTGATGTTCAGCCTTCACTTGCGCACAAGTAAGGCAACTGTTCACATACTGCATCACATTAAACTTCATGCCCGGCCACCAATAATCATGTCGAAGATCCTGATACATCTTCGTCGCACCGGGGTGCACCGAGTAACGTGACTTGTGGGCTTCATCTAAAATTCTCGTTCGAATGTCCCCATTTCTGGGCACCCACATCCGACCGAATCGTAGCTTTATCCCATGGTCATTGTCTTCCAAGTTCTTGACTTGTCCGAAGACACGTTCGAAACCCACATTCTCTTCTTTCAATCCCTCCTGTTGCGCCTGTTTGAGCTCGTTCAGAAAGTCTGGCGTTATCACCAAACTATACGATTTTACTCGTATGGCAGGATGATCAGTCTTGCGACTCAGAGCATCCGCCACCACATTGGCCTTTCCCGGGTGATATAGAATATCACAATCATAATCCTTTAGCAGCTCAAGCCATCGTCTCTGCCTCATGTTCAACTCCTTTTGCTCGAAGAAGTACTTCAAGCTCTTGTGGTCGGTATAGATGGTACTCCGTACTCCATACAAGTAGTGCCTCCATATTTTCAATGCAAACACCACTGCAGCGAGTTCAAGATCGTGGGTTGGGTAGTTAGCCTCATGAATATTTAGTTGGCGCGAAGCATAAGCTATTACCCTTCCCCTTTGCATCAGTACACATCCCAACCCTTGTCGTGACGCATCGGCATACGCAACAAGATCATCATTCCCATCCGGCAGTGCTAGAACAGGAGCTTGGGTAAGTTTCTCCTTTAGCACTGAAAACGCATGTTCTTGGTTTGGACCCCATTCGTACTTTACGTCTTTCTTCGTGAGTTTCGTCAGTGACGTCGCTATCTTGGAGAAGTCTTGAATGAATCTCCGATAGTAACCGGCCAAACCAAGAAAGCTGCGTACTTCCGTAGGTGACTTCGGAGGGCTCCATTTCATAACCGTTTCAACTTTAGCTGGATCTACCATAATGCCGTCTGGGTTCACCACGTGCCCCAAAAACTGTACTTCTCGTAACCAGAAAGCGCATTTGGAGAACTTAGCATAAAGTTTCTCTTTCCTCAGGATTTCCAATACCTCACGTACGTGGCAAGCATGGTCTCCCTCGTTCTTTGAATAAATCAAAATATCATCAATAAACACTATCACCGATCGGTCCAGCATCGGTCGACATACTCTGTTCATCAAATCCATAAATGTTGCAGGAGCATTCGTCAATCCAAACGACATAACGAGAAACTCGTAATGTCCATAACGCGTACGGAAAGCAGTCTTTGGAATATCCTGCTCTCGAACTTTCAACTGATGGTAACCGGATCGGAGATCTATCTTTGAAAACCAGCTTGCACCTTGCAATTGATCGAACAAGTCATCAATTCTAGGTAGAGGATACATGTTCTTTACGGTCAACTTGTTCAGTTCCCTGTAATCGATACACATACGCATGCTTCCATCTTTCTTCTTAACGAACAGCACCGGTGCTCCCCACGGAGAGACACTCGGTCGTATAAAACCTTTATCAAGGAGTTCTTGTAGCTGGGTCATCATTTCCTTCATCTCGGTTGGAGCTAAACGGTAAGGTGCTTTGGCAACGGGTTGTGCCCCCGGCACTAAGTCGATCTGGAACTCAATTTCCCGTTCGGGTGGTAATCCAGGCAATTCCTCAGGGAATACATCGGGGAAGTCACGCACCACGGGAACATCAACAATCGTCCTCATATCCGTACGTTCCTCAATCGCGTAGGCCAAGTAGGCCACACACCCTCGCCTCATCATAACATCAGCCTTGATCATCGAAATGATCTTCGGCGCATACATCGCTTTATCACCATAAACCGTCACGGAGCTCCCATCCGACGCACGTAAACATATCATCTTTTGTCGACATACAATGTTAGCCTCATATTTGGCTAACCATTCCATACCCAAAACCACATCGAATCCCCCTAAGGTAATAAGAAACAATCGAACCGGGAACCTATGACCTTCTATCTCAACATAACAATCCTCAATAGCCTCAGTCACCCTGGTCATCTTACCAATAGCCGTCTCTACATCAAATACCCGATCTATCTTCTTAACCTTCCCAGATAACCCATCACAGAAAGTAGAAGACACAAAACTCATACTGGCACCCGAATCAAACAATACAGAAGCAGGAATATTGTTGATAGAAAAGGTACCTATGACCACGTCAGGGTCCATGACAGCATCATCCTTTGTCATCGTAAAGGCCCGTGCTTTAGCCTTCTGCTTCTCCTTTCCTTTCTCCTCTTTCTTACCCGAGCCCGAAGCATCGGCCCGTGGTTGCCTGCAATCCTTAGACAGATGTCCCATCCCGTTGCAGTTGTAGCATCTAGTGGCACTTGGGCAATTGCTGGAAAAATGCCCCGTCTTTCCGCATCGGAAACATAAGTTAGTGCCCACCAAGCACTGTCCGGTATGAATTTTTCCACACTTGTTGCATTGGTTCGCATCCTCGCGCTTCACCTTCTTGCCTGAAAACTTTCGTTGGTCTGTTCGACCCCTCTTAGTCCCGGAGCACTCTTTCACCTTTGCTTCTTCTTTGGCTGGTTCGGCCGACATAACATCATCCCAAACTATTCCACTGAGCTCCACAGTGGAATCATAAGTCTTGGGAGCATTCGCCTTCACATGAATCCCAACCTTCGGAGGCAAACCCTCCATGTACAACTTCACCCTACGTTCCTCGGTAGAAACCAAGTGAGGAACCAGTCTAGCCATCTCATTAAACCTCGACGTGTACTGGCGGTGGTTCAGACTTCCTGCCTTCAAAACCAGAAATTCCCTTTCGACCCTATCCAGCTCGTTCTTGGGGCAGAACTGTTTAGTGACCAGTTCCCTGAGATCATCCCAAGTCATCTTTTCCATATCATCAGCAGTCTTGGATTGTTTGATGGTGTTCCACCAGTGAAGTGCCTCCTCAACGAAAGAGTGAGCTGCAAACTTGATAGCCTGGTCAATTCGGCACTCACTGATGGAGATAACAGCCTCCATTGCAGAAATCCAGTGGCAGGTGGCCACTGCGTCCTTCTTCCCGTCAAAGGTTGGTGGGTTGCATCCCTTGAAGGACTTGTAGTCACAGCCCTTCAGTTTCCCAGTCATAGAGTCGCCGCTCTTTGTCTCGATGATCACCACCTCATCTTCTTTAGTGCTTTCCTTAGTTCCCTCTGACTTGTCTTTTAAAGCATCCTTCAGTGCCTTAGCAATCAAGGCTGGTAGCTTCTCATCCATGATTTTGCAGACCTCATCAGAAATAGCCTTCACCACGATAGGCTCTAAAGTGAACTCGTCTTCATTCTCCGGTTGCTCGTTGTGCTCGTGGTCGTTCTCGTTGACAGGGTCTCCATTCTCGACACGTGGTTCTTCAGGTTCCTGAGGTTGCTTACGTGGTCTACCCTTTTGTCCGGCCATCTTAACTTTCTACATAATGCAACAATTGATGAGTCAGTACAGGAATCAGTTTAGCACGGAATAAGTGTTGTAAATCGTTAACGACGTTGATCAAGTGTTATTAACCATTTACCCAACTCATAGGCTCTAAACGTTTCCCATCCCATCTCTTCAATGTGCATGACACTAACTACTTACGTAACCTTACATCTAACCTTTGACTCATACACAAACATTCGGCTCGTGGCATCCGTTCATCCGTGGTTGGCAATCCGCGTCAATTAATCTCATTCTCAGTTTAAGTCTTGGCATTTGGGATGCCAAGATCTCTCAAACTATGGCTCTGATACCAACTTGTGAGGCCCCGAAACCGGGCACCTCACAGAGGTTGGTTTTCATCATAACACATAGCTCATAAACCAAAAACTTTCATAATCATGCAGCGGAAATGTAAACATAGTTTGATAAACATAATTCTATAAAGTATATGTATCAAAACATATCGAATTGCCAAAACCAACGGATCGTCTGAGTTGATGCCGGAGCTCCATGCCTTCTCTGACCATAGCTTAACCTGACATACATGCTAAATCAAGTCAGCTTACGCTGGTGAGTTCTAGTTTTCATAAAACAACATTAAACATACTTAACATAAACCTCATTTCATACACATAGTCCATAACCTTAGCACATAACATTCTTAACATCATCATCATACGTTCCACTGCTACCATACGAGCAGTGGGCTTATGCCGGCATAAGGCTCCATACCCAGTTATAGTCGTGGTTGACTATCATACCTAGTTACAGTCGTGGTTGACTATCATACCCAGTTATAGTCGTGGTTGACTCTCATACCCAGTTATAGTCGTGGTTGACTCTCATACCCAGTTATAGTCGTGGTTGACTCTCATACCCAGTTATAGTCGTGGTTGACTCTCATACCTACCCAGCACCAGAACTGGTACATCTTTCATACATATCCTATAACACGTATAGGAACATCGTTCGTTCGTCATACATGATACACTAGCATTATATCATCTTTTATCATAACCATCATAACATTTACTGCTAGCATCATAACATCATTCATCGCAGTCATCATGGCATCTTAGGCATGTCATACTAGCATCGTTTCATCATACCATCATAGCATACTGGCATCATGCACAGTTCATCATAACATACTAGCATCATTATCATATCATAACATCATGGCATCATGCCTACATATCATACTTCCATCCTAGCAACCTAGGACCTTGTCATACTCCTATAACCATTCTCATAGTTATCATCATGAAGCATGTTATCATAAAGTCATCATCATATCATATGCTAGCATCATTATCATGTCATGTTATTCATTATCATAACTCATTTATCATGCATTCATCGTACCTAACATACTTTCATGCATAGATCATACTAACACATAAGCATGCATACATAGTCAGGGCATACCATCATTCATTCATCATCATCATCATAAGCACATAACATCATAACATAACCGTAAGCATGTATGCCAGCCCAAAACAGTTAACATGAAATAGGGCGTCTAGAACTCAGCTGATAGTAGACTCTTGTTTTCCTTAGCCGAACTCCTTAGCTAGGACTCAAGAAACCTACATCATTACATTTACCGTATCACATTCCATTCTTAGACTTAGAATTTATTCTAAGTCCTCACAATCAACTAGTCCCCATTATAAGCTCAAGTTCCCGAAACTTAGCTAAGTATTCGAAACACTCGAGGTTCATTAAGCATCTCATACTCGAAACCCATGTGTACGAAATACCCAAAGTACACGAAACCTTGTGTACTCGAACTGTCATGTGTATTCGAACTAGGGTGCACGAAAGCACTGTATTCGAACTGGTGTACTCGAAATGCTCTACTCGAAATGGTAATACTCGAAATTCTTAGTATGATTTCGAGTACCCTTTGTGCAGGATTTCGTGTACTCATCACTTTCGTCATTAAACATCTCAGAAATTTATCTACGGCTTTGGGGAGCTAGTTCTAGGTTCCTTATGTTGTTACCAACACCCTGGAACCTCAAAGTTCCGAACTTTATGCCTAAAGGTGCAAGCTTTATGCACAAGTCCACTTTTATTTAACAAATCCTAACTTTTGTATAAAAATCGTAACTTTTATACATAAACCACTTACTTGTAGTTAGATGATCCCTCCTGCAGATTCTCGTGTGTATCCCCTTCCGTTTGGTCGATCAAGCTCGATCCTTGAAGTTTCTTGGTTCCGACTTCGTGTACTCGAGAGAATGTGCTTCCAGACAAAGGTTAGAACGTTTCCCAAGGCACTACTATTTATAGGCGGTGTCTTGTACTCGAAAATGTGGATTTCGAATACTAGGTTTTCGAGAACTAGTGTACTCGAAATTTAATTCGAGTACACGACTTTGAGACCTGAACTTAGTTATTTTCGTCCCTTTTCACGCAAGTTACTTACCCGTTACTCGTACGAAGGATCCGAATAACTTGTATTAGAAAATTTGGGATGTTACAGAAACTCCACGGTGATCAGCCTGTATGTGGGCAGATCGACTGTATCGAATAAATGAGTCCACAGAGTGTCCTCTCCTAGGATAGCTCGAGCCCGATCTGCCTGACCGACATCTGTAAGAACTCCCCAATCGATCCAACGTGGCATCGCCATGCTCATCCGTAGAATATGACGACACCTAATCGCTGCCGTCGTACCAGGCGCAAACTGCAGCCACTCGTGCTGCGCGAGATGTAACGCCTCGGCATTGAGGTCCCCGGCGTGGTCGTGCAGTGGAATCTCTGGTTCCATATCAATCAGTAAGTAATAACTGAAAAACAAAAACCGAGCAAACGTTAAAAAAAGGTGTCCAATACGGGCCTTACTGGTCAATACGGCCCGTACTTCTGTTGGCCGTCTCAAACAAAACCAGGCCATCTTAGTCTAATACGGCCCGTCTTGGCCATACCAGGCCAAAGCCAGGCCCTCTGTCCAAGACGGCCTGTACTGGTCAAGACGGCCCGTCTTGGCCACACCAGGCCAAAACCAGGCCGTCTGTTCAAGACGGCCTGTACTGATCAAGACGGCCTGAAATACGGGTTTCTGAATCTTCTCGGTCACAGCTGTAAACGAAATATGCCTCGAAGGTTCAAATGTACTTTCTTGGGAAGCTAAATTATCTTTAACAACGTCTTGCTCGTTTTGTTTTTGTGCCTTTAAAGTTGGACGACCACGTATATCTTTTTGAACTAAAGACGTCTTTTTGTCGCTTTTATTTGAAAATACATGCGACAGGACCTTCTTTATTAGACTCTTTTTTATTTCAGGAGGTTTGGAATTTATTTCTTCTGTAACCAAACCCATTTGTCCTTTAACATCAATTTCTTCTTCTTCTAATAGTGTTGGGTTAGTTGTGTTCAGTTTTGTCCAAAATATGTCTATCTCAAAAAGCGGTATCCTCGTATCTGCATAATTTATAATTAAAAATAATATACCAGTAACTGCGTGTGAAACATGTAAGATTTACATTTAATATAACGAACTTGTGTTTAAGTATTTTGATATGTGACAAGCGCACGGCAACCCACAACTCGTCCAAAGCTGGTGGCCGCACGTCATATTTGAGTCGCGCATAACTCTTATTTTATCTTTTTCCTCGACCAAAAAATCAAGAGCTTTATAGGACACATTTCTTGGAAGGTTATCAAATATTGGTAGTTTATGATGACCCATAGTTTTAATCAAGCTCGTTTCAAAATCGTGATCCATTTTTACCTCTTGTGATTGCGCGATTTCATTTACGAAACCGGCAAGCTAGGCAAGCGTGCTGTTTGTTGATCTGAGGTATCTTTTTAGGTTTGAGTACTGATTTTCCACCCGTTTTGCTGTACGTTGACCAAAGTTGCGCGTTCTATTGGTCCATGATGTTAAAAACATATCTATGTAACTGTTTAACCAGGTGTGCGTCAGATACTCCAGAACCTCTGAAATGAAACAAAAAACCAATGATGATATGATGATAATAATGATGGTATATGATGCTTACTTTTTTTGTTGTCGTTAATAAGTCTTTCGTACAGACGATTGTAGTTATAGTCATATAAATCTGCTGTCGAAGAGTTAAACAAATTCACCCAGCGACCTTTGAATTTCTTCCAGTCTGCATCCGAAAAGCTTGCCATGAAATGTTTGGCAATATTTTCATCTATGTGCCATCTTCAGAGATATTTTGCAACTTCTGGAAATACCTTACGGCATGCACTCATAACAGCAAGGTTTCGATCTGTTATGATAACACGTGGCTCCATACAACAAGGTTTCGATCTGGTTCGTTTTATACTTCGCGTCCATCATCAGTACGTGTGGAAATGCACGCCACTAGCAATACGATTTTGGATGACAGAAGAAAATGTCTTTCACGACGTTTGTTTCAGGACCCTCCCGGTTATAGTAAACGTAATGCTGAGTATGAAGCATGTTTTCCAAAACCTGCATCGGAGTATATGTAACACTTCGTGTCTCAAGATTATATATATATATATATATATATATATATATATATATATATAAAGAATAAAGAATTTATTTGTCGATTAGTCAAATAGGGTTCGAATGTGTTAAATAAATTCGAAGAAAAGACGGCCGGTTGAGTATGAAGGATGATCAGTCTACTTTCGGTTTAAAGTGGACCCAAACTCAAGCAAGATAAACCGAAGTTATAATATATATATATATATATGTGTGTGTGTGTATGTGTGTGTGTATTACACGTGCAGTAAAAAAAAGGATTTTCGACAACTAAAACAAATATATTATGGGCTTTAAGGCCCATTTAGGTCTACGTTATACTGCAAAAAAAAAAAGAAAAACAGAGAAAAGAATTCGCGCAGCATGAAGCCAGCTAAAGAAAAACAAGAAGAAGCAGCAGTAACATCGATTACGCCAGAAAAAAATAAATAAATAAAAACGAACAGCTCTGCAGGCACAGAAGAAGGTTTTGAATGATAACAACTTAGAGTTGTAAACATGAAGGCCTCAAGGGATTAAAGGTATGTTAACTCTCTCATGTACCAAATTAGGGTTCTTGAGATTATGATTAACCCAATAACACCCTTTTTGTATAGGGTTGTTTAGGAGACGAAACTGAAGTTTGAAAACAAGAAAATCCATGGATTTAAGGTAAGAATTTACCCTCTTTGGTCAAGTTTAGGTGAATGTTCATAAAAAGTCAAAGATTGAGATATTTGACTTGATCTTTGTAGGTAACTACCTACTAATGTAAAGACTTGATTTGATCATCATGTGCACTTAGAAAAGTATAAAAGCTTATTGATTTTAGTGGTTTAATTAGTGCAAAACAGAATTGTTGATGATGGTATCTAGGTTATACGAGGGCAAAGTGGGCGTTTTTAACTAAATTGACCCAAGAACTAGTTTAATGAACAAATATACATGGATTGTGTTTGAAAAGGGTTTATACAAGTTCACTCGAAAATACAATGTTGAAATTTAGTTATCGAGCCCAAAGATGGTATGTAAATTATAAAAATGAAGTTTTATAGCAAGCTTAGCTTTTAAAAGTCAAAATGTCATGAACCAAGTTTATTGCTTTACCATTACTTTGTTTAATGATCCTAAATTGATTATTTGCTTGATTAACCATGTTTGACTAGTCGAGATGCTCTTGGTCTAGTATGAGAAATAATATATATATATATAGGATTCGCATCCTATAATAACCCACCCGTATTGACATAACCCGAATTAACCCATGAAGATTACCCCGAATCTTTTGTTTTGTTTTTTAAAAATCTTTGTTTTACAAGTATAAGAGCATGTTCTTTTATGTGTTTGTGCAAATTCTTTTTTGTTTGAGATCCTACATCACTGTAATTTTCCTTACAGCACTGTAAATACGAATTACAGTGATGTAGGATCTCAAACGAAAAATAATTTTCACAAACACATAAAAAACATACTCTTGTACTTGTAAAACAAAGATTTTGAAAAAAAAAACAAAAGATTCGGGGTCATCTTCATGGGTTAATTCGGGTTATGTCAATAAGGAGGGTTAACAACGGATCCTTATCCTATATATATATATATATATATATATATTATTCTAAAACGAATAAAAGCATCTCTGGTTATAATTAAGACTATTACCAAGTATTAAATTTTGGCAATATGTCATAAGGACCAAGATTAAGGATTCAAGGATTAGGTCGTGAGACCAGTTCTTAAACTCACGTTTTGAATCAAAATGTTTATTAAACTAGATTTGCACGTGCGTGATTAGTCTTACTCACCCGGACTTGGTGAGCCTAGTACTTCGGATTTTACGAACCGGTCAAATACCTCATGTGAGTCTTGACCTCCCCTTTTTACTTAATTGTTTTGGGGATGTATTCGAGCGCTCTTAAAAGAATTTATTTAAAGTATTTTTATTTAAAGGATTTTTATGTGTGTTGCTGTAAGATAAACTTTACCTCTTAGCTAGCATTGCATAGACTTAGGTACGTCCAGTTATGGATGTTGGTTAGAGGCAAATCATCAAGGTAAGGGGAAGGGGTGGGCCGGTTTTTTGACAATCCGGCAATTCGCGGTTAATCCCGTTAACCAGAAATTAACTGGAATGAAGTGAGATCATTCAAAATCAAACTAGAGGGGTTGTAACTGATCAAAAGTAGTTTTAGAATGTTAAAACTTCAAGGATTAATGTTGCAATTCAATAAAAGTCTCAATTTTGACTTTGAGAGTCAAAATTCGGCCATGGTTGCAAATAAAATTCTAAATTCGTATTAATTTGGTGTTAATAACCGAATTAAACTCTCTAGCAACTCATTATGATGATGATTAATGGTTAATCATCCGTTATCAGTACAAGGTTGATCGAATTAAACTCAAATGATGCTCAAAAGTCATAACCGAAGTGCCATGAATCAAACTTGTACAATATGAGGTAAATCAGTCGAATTGATGTTCCCAAAACTTCAGTCGGCATTCTCAGAGCCTTATTCATCTGTCAATTTGATTCTATTAAGCACGAGACCAAGAGATTGATCAAGGGGCGGCCGAATACCCATCTAAAAGTCGGGATACTTCAATTGGGCTTCAAAACAAGTAAGTATTTACTCCTAAATCATCTAAAATGGCCGACTAAGCTAAACCATATGACCAATTCGTGAATAAACCTCGAATCATATGAGTTCGAATTCTAGGGTTCCTCCTAGAAAACGAATTGGGGATTTCTAACAAGATGAAATTATAAATCTAATTGATTCTTACAGAAAGTTTCGTGATATCACATTGAATGAATGACCCATGTTAATTTCATTCAGGGATATCGAATTGTGTCATTTTGATTTTAGGGTTTATAAGGAAAGAACGGTTTGGGGGTTTCTGTTAAATCAAGATTTAGAATGAAATCAATTGACACAGAGAGTTTCGAAATCATTAGTTTAAGGAAATCCATATATTAATTTTATCAAACAAGTACGAATCATGAGACTTCAAATTCTAGGGTTCTTAGATAAAAGCTTTTTGGGGGTTTCGATTTAAACAGATTAGATGTTCAAATTAATTGTTATCACTAGCTTCAGATAGTTCCGACTAAGCATAAACATGTATTAATTCGAAGTTCTAATATCGAATCACAAGAAGTGGGTTATTAGGGTTCTTTAACATAAACGTTTTGGGGGTTTTGGTTCAAACGAATGTGATGTTCAAATTAAATGAATCAGACAGCTTCGAAATGTCTTTTAGAATAAAAACCCCATGAATTCGAACCTTAACAAACTTGAATTTGATCGAAATGGGTTTGAGAAGTTTAGTTCGGGTTCGTGTCTGTTCTAGACAAATTAGTATCTATTAATCGAACTATTTCTTGAATTAATTTCACCCAGAGGGTCGCTCAGATATGTTGAATCATAGCCATATGGTTTTGAGATCAGTTGGTTTCGAATTGGGTTCCAATTGCTGTGATATGGTTCGGTTTGAAGAAACAAAGGGAATCGAACTCTTTGATAGTTAAAATCATTTTGAAACCAAATTGGTAATGAAATCAGAAACAGATCAGTTGGTTGGGGGTGTGAGTATGGTCCAGGAGGTCAAGGGTTCGACCCTTGCTCCTGCTGGTTTTTGATTTAAGAACTAATTTTAGTATTTTAATCATATCTTAGTCGTTCTAACTCGGATTTGATCCATTCAAATTGCGTTGGAACCGTAACGGAATCCCGAACCAATTAAAATGATAAAATTTACATTTTAACCCGAAAAACGTAATCGCGTATAATTACATTTATTTAAATAAAATCATATATGGTTTTATTTAAACGATTTCAAAGGCACGCGTACATACGTATGCATATTCCTAACACTCTAACATATGTGTGTTGACACGTATGTGATTTCAAGCATAAAACGACATCCTGAATAACACTAAGTTATTGTTTAAACACATATTCTTCGTAGAGGATTATTTACGCGAGTTCACGTGTGTTTGATCATTCTGCTACAATCAAAGGTGCGTACACGGCCCCTTTCTTATTTTAACTGTTTTGGGGGAGAAAACATGTGCAACAAACACTTTTAGATACATATCACTTGCATGAGTTAGCTGTTTACATTGAGTGCAAACATAGCATTACAAGTCCTTACATTTCGAACCGTTTAGTTTGCCGTAGTGCAAAGCGTGGTAGTTGGAAATAGATCTATTAGGTTTGATAAACCTCACTTGGTAGATGGGATCTACGCAAGTGTTTGACTAGCCAATTCATATTACTATTGTTTGTTCTAGACAATAGCGGCAAGGCAAAACATGCGTTAGCATGCAACAGTCAGCTTCGGTGTCGACCACTTATGTAAATAGTATAAATGACTAGCTATCATGACTATGCATGTGTGATTATGTTATCTGCAACATTTTGTTCAAACAGTTGTTTCAAACATTTGTGAATGCTTAAACCTGTGTAATGCACCAACCTTTGTGTTGACTTGATTTACATGTTTTCTCAGGACGCTAAGGTACACAAGCAAGCAGGCATGGACTAGGAGATCAAGTCGCATGCATGTTTTACATTTCTGTCATTTGGATTTGAACATTTGAAACTTTGTTTTGTAATCTACAGTTTTCAAATTGTTATGATTGTTTATGTTTTAAAAACATTTCCGCAACGCTAGAACTTTGATATTACAGTTTTAGACCAAAGTATGTTTTGAAATTCATATAGAGGTCTTCGTTATGTCTAATGATCTGAGATCCTGGTTTGTCACATCCCAAACGGTATGATTCCGTTAGTTGAAAATTGGGGGTGTGATAGATTGGTATCAGAGCCATTGGTTATAGCGAACTAGGTTTGCATTAGTAGACTTAGACTATAACTATTAGACATTAGACACTTGTTTACATAATTGTTTTGCCTAGTATTTACATATGGTCTTATGTAACAGATATGGCAGCACCGTCACCACCACACGTGATCGTACTAGATGACGAGGAGCCGATAGCTCCAGCATTTCTGGATCATGAGGATGATCCGGAGGAGGATCCCGTAGAGGACCCGGAGGAGGATCCGGAGGAGGACGATCCAGAGGAGGATCCTGAGGAGGATCCACAGGAGGATCCTGAGGATGACCCACAGGAGGAGCCACAGAGAAACCCAGAGAAAGCACCTGTGGAGGATTCCACCGAGGAGTCTTCGTATCGTATGCCACCTAGGTTTCGTGCCTGTAAGAGGCCACGATTTGAGTCGGATGATATCGCCCGATTGACATGGGAGTCAAAGTGGGCGAATGATCGGATTGAGCACATGGCACAGGAGCTTCGGGATGTAAACGCCCGATACGCAGAGCTTCGTAGTGTGGTTCAGGGGATGGAGTCACACATTGTGCATCTGACTACTCGAGTGCAGGAGGAGGAGCACCGAGCCGACATCGCTGAGGGGAGGTTGATTGCACTAGAGGAGCAATTTGTATCTGAAGCAGAAGAGGAAGAGGAAGAGGAGTTGATACCAGTACAGGATGTAGATTCTGATGCTGACTCCACTATCGAGGATGCTTGATTTTCGTTATTTTGTTTAAACTTATTAGGGGCGGGTTGTGTCCCTACATTAGATGTTTGGAAATCTATGTTTTGATTTTGAAAGTATTGTACTCAAATCAGATTATTATCTATTGAAAACTATTACTTATTGCCAACAGTTGTGTTGATTCCTACATTACATGTTTGTTGTTTGTTGTATTGTTTACACGTTTCACATTGGACTTTGATAACACTCTAACATTTCTTTTAACTAGGAAGATAATGGCCGGTGAGAACATTCACATGACAGTTGCTGAGCTTAATGAGCTGATTAACAACAAGGTCGTGGAGGCAACCGCGAACTACACTCAGACACACGCTACAGGACCACATGGTCCAACAGGGGGACTGGTGAATCCACCGGTGTGCACGTTCAAGATGTTCTTGGACTGCAAACCTCATAATTTCAAAGGATCGGAAGGGGCCATTGGACTCCTTCGATGGATTGAAAAAGCAGAATCAGTATTCGAAATGTGCAACTGTCCTGACGAAAACAAGGTCAAGTATGCTACGGGTACGTTGGAGGGTCCAGCATTAACCTGGTGGAACTCCAATGTTCAGACTTTAGGATTGGGAGAAGCGAATGCCCTGACATGGAATGGATTCAAAACATTACTGTAAGAGGAGTACTGTCCTCGTAGTGAAATGCAGAAACTGGAAGAGGAATATTGGCACCTTAAGATGGAGGGGTCAAACATCGAGGAGTACACGACTCGGTCACATGAACTGGCCAGACTCCTACCACACATGGCTACTCCAGCAAGCAAGTGGATAGAAAGGTACATCGGGGGATTGGTGCCTCAGATCCAGGGATTGGTCACTTATGCAAATCCCACAACAATTCAACAAGCTGTTCGTTTAGCGCACCAACTGACTGATCAGGCAGTGTTACAGGGAACTCTTCCTAAACGAACATCAGCTACTAAGGTGGGAGACCACAAGAGGAAGTGGGAAAGCAATAACTCTAAGAATTTCAACCAACAACCTTTTCAGCAGAACCGAAAGCAGGATTCAAACAAGTCTTACCACAACTCGAACAGTGGTCAGCAGTCATCATCATCAGGGGGGTATATTGGTAAGCACCCAAAGTGCAACAAGTGTGGATTCCATCATGCTGGGAATCAATGTGATAAGTTTAAGTGTCAGCGGTGTGGTAAAGGAGGGCATGCAGCTAAGGATTGCCGCGGAGAGCTGCAAAACAATTCCAACAATCAGAATAACAACCAGAACAACGCACAGAAGGGTTGTTTTGAGTGTGGTAAGCTGGGGCACTTTAAAAAGGATTGCCCACAACTCAAGAAAGGCGGGACTAACGATGCAAATGGCAACGGCAACGGCAACGGCAATGGCAATGGCACCAATAACAACAACAACAACAACAACAACAACAACAATGGTGCTACGGGTAGGGCGTTTATGATTGGAGGGCGTCAGGCACGGGAGGATCCCAACATTGTCACGGGTACGTTCCTCTTAAATAATCACTATGCCTCTATGCTATTTGATACTGGTGCAGACCGGAGTTTTGTATCTAGTTCACTTTCTAAGTTGCTAAATGTTAGTCCTACTGCCTTAGAAAATCCATACACTGTAGAATTAGCTGATGGCAAGTTAATTGTAGTTGAACAAATCCTTAAAGGATGTATCCTTGATTTGATGGGTCAGACATTGGAAATTGATCTTATGCCTATCACTTTAGGCAGTTTTGATGTAGTCATTGGCATGGACTGGTTGTCTAAACACCAGGCTGAAATAGTATGACATGAAAAGATCGTTTGTATACCTCTTCCGCATGGAGAGACATTGTATGTACAAGGCGAAAAGACCAGTACGCCACTGCATCTCATATCTTGTATGAAAGCACACAAATGCCTGCGTAAAGGTCATACAGCAGTTATAGCACTTATAACTGAGAAGCCGGTAGCTGAGAAGAAGATTGAAGACATCCCAGTAGTTTGTGAATTTCCTGAAGTATTTCCAGAAGACTTACCGGGATTACTGCCTATCAGACAGGTGGAATTTCGAATCGACCTTACACCAGATGCAGTACCGATAGCTGGGGCGCCTTATCGACTTGCACCATCTGAGATGCAAGAGTTATCTACACAACTGCAAGAGTTGTTAGATAAGGGCTTTATACGACCTAGTTTTTCACCGTGGGGAGCTCCAGTCTTATTTGTCAAGAAAAAGGACGGGATTTCCGTATGTGCATCGATTACCGGGAACTGAACAAGGTTACCATCAAAAACCGGTATCCGTTACCTAGGATTGACGATCTGTTCGATCAGTTGCAAGGTTCAGGTTACTACTCGAAGATTGATCTCAGATCGGGTTATCATCAACTCAGAGTCCAAGAAGAAGACATTCCAAAGACAGCATTCAGAACGCGTTATGGCCATTATGAGTTCTTGGTCATGCCATTTGGGTTGACAAACGCTCCAGCTGTATTCAGGGACCTCATGAATCATGTCTGTAAACCTTATCTTGATAAGTTTGTCATTGTTTTCATTGATGACATTCTCATATATTCTCAGACTGAGGAGGAGCATGCTGAACATCTTCGATTGCTGTTAGAATTGCTGAAACAAGAACAACTATACGCTAAGTTCTCGAAATGTGACTTCTGGGTGCGAGAAGTTCAATTCGTGGGTCATATAGTCAATGAAAAGGGTATACACGTTGATCCAGCAAAAATTGAGGCGATTAGGAATTGGGAAGCACCAAAGACCCCTACTGAGGTACGACAATTCCTTGGTTTGGCGGGTTATTATCGACGATTCATTGAGGGTTTCTCAAAGATCGCTCAACCACTTACAGCTCTCACGCACAAAGGAACGAAATTTAATTGGACGGATAAACAGGAAGCTGCATTCTAGTTATTGAAACAGAAACTCTGCAGTGCACCGATTCTGTCCTTACCGGAAGGACGGAAGACTTTGTGGTGTATTGTGATGCATCTGCACAGGGTTTGGGATGTGTGTTGATGCAACGTGATAAAGTGATTGCTTATGCTTCAAGGCAACTGAGACCACACGAAAAGAATTACACTACTCATGACTTGGAATTAGGAGCAGTGGTTTTTGCTTTGAAGATTTGGAGGCATTACCTATATGGGACCAAGTGTACCATTTACACTGATCATAAGAGTTTGCAACATATCTTTGATCAGAAGGAGCTTAATATGAGACAGCGACGATGGGTCGAGTTGTTGAACGACTACGAATGCGCAATCAAGTATCATCTGGGAAAAGCTAATGTGGTAGCTGACGCTCTAAGCAGAAAAGACACAACAGGAACAAGACGGGTTCGCGCACTTATGATGACGATACAGACTGACTTACCTGACAAGGTACGCAGTGCTTAGCTGGAAGCCTTAGAAAAGGATAACTTGGTACATGAATCCTTACGAGGGATGGAAACACAATTGGATGTCAAGCCTGATGGAATTCGTTATTTCATTAATCGACTGTGGATACCTTTGCATGGTGGTTTAAGGGAACTCGTGATGGATGAAGCACACAAGTCTAGATATTCAGTCCATCCGGGATCAGACAAGATGTATCATGACTTGAAGGCACTGTATTGGTGGCCTCACATGAAAGCTGACATTGCTAGATACGTTAGCAAATGTTTGACTTGTTCGAAAGTCAAAGTGGAATATCAGAAACCATCTGGTTTGCTGCGACAACCAGAAATACCAATGTGGAAATGGGAACAGATTTCGATGGACTTTATTACTAAGTTACCCCGTACACCGAGTGTTTGTGATACGATATGGGTAATTGTTGATCGATTAACGAAATCTGCACATTTCTTAGCAATCAAGGAAACCGACAAGATGGAGAAACTGACTCGTATTTACATCAAGGAAGTGGTAGCACGACATGGCGTGCCAATCTCCATCATATCAGATCGGGATGCTCGATTTACTTCCAACTTTTGGAAATCACTTCATAAGTCATTGGGAACTCGTTTGGATATGAGTACCGCATATCATCCACAGACCGACGGTCAGAGTGAACGTACGATTCAAACGCTCGAGGATATGTTACGAGCTTGTGTAATTGACTTTGGTGATAGCTGGGAAAACCACTTACCGTTAGTGGAATTCTCTTACAACAACAGTTATCATACAAGTATTCAGGCAGCACCGTTTGAAGCTTTGTATGGTCGTAAATGTCGTTCACCAGTTTGCTGGGCTGAAATTGGTGACAGTCAAATAACAGGTCCTGAATTAGTACACGAAACGACAGAGAAGATAGTTCAAATCCGGAACCGTATGGCAGCGGCCCGGGATCGACAGAAGAGTTATGCTGATAAACGTCGTAAGCCATTGGAATTTCAAGTAGGAGACCGAGTTCTTCTAAAGGTATCACCTTGGAAAGGTTTGATACGATTCGGCAAGCGCGGGAAGCTTAGCCCTCGCTACGTAGGACCTTTTGAGATTCTGAAAAGAATTGGTCCGGTTGCGTATCAACTCAAATTACCGGATGAAGTCAGTGGAGTTCATGATGTCTTTCATGTTTCGAATTTAAAGAAATGCCTTTCTGATGAGACATTGATTGTACCACTGGAGGAAATACAAGTAGACGAACAGTTACGATTCATTGAAGAACCAGCTGAAATCATGGATCGAGAGGTCAAACAACATAAACAAAGCAAGATCCCGATAGTCAAAGTCCGGTGGAATTCAAGACGTGGTCCTGAATTCACATGGGAAAGAGAAGATCAAATGATGAAGAAGTATCCTCATCTGTTCAAAACAACAACTGCAAACACTGTGAATACATGTTAAATTTCGGGACGAAATTTCCTTCAACAAGGGGATGACGTGATGCTTCACACATCAACATTTCAGATTTCAAACTGTAAGCACAAACACTTTATTCAATTGGTTTTGTTACAAACATTTGTGCTACATTACATTTTATGTGCTACATTTCATATGTTACATGTTATGGTAGTACATGCATGATTAGTTACACACATTTTGCTATGTGCGAGGTTACATAGTACAAACAGTTGCAAACATTCACTATATGCAAGATTATATAGCACAGTATGATCAAACACAAACATTCACAGTTAGGTGTACTAACTGATGTGCACGCAAACAGTTACATAGAACGATCACACTTAGTTGTGATGTTACAAACATTGGGTTTTGTGTGTGAGTACACACAAGCACACAGAATGATCAGACACCACACTAACACGCACAAACTGAACTCACAAGTAGTTTCTTAACTACTTCTAACACTAAGCAATTTTCGGGACGAAAATTCCTTCAACAAGGGGATGATGTGACAATCCGGCAATTCGCGATTAATCCCGTTAACCAGAAATTAACTGGAATGAAGTGAGATCATTCAAAATCAAACTAGAGGGGTTGTAACTGATCAAAAGTAGTTTTAGAATGTTAAAACTTCAAGGATTAATGTTATAATTCAATAAAAGTCTCAATTTTGACTTTGAGAGTCAAAATTCGGCCATGGTTGCAAATAAAATTCTAAATTCGTATTAATTTGGTGTTAATAACCGAATTAAACACTCTAGCAACTCATTATGGTGATGATTAATGGTTAATCATCCGTTATTAGTAGAAGTTTGATCGAATTAAACTCAAATGATGCTCAAAAGTCGTAACCGAAGTGCCTTGAATCAAACTTGTACAATATGAGGTAAATCAGTCGAATTGATGTTCCCAAAACTTCATTCGGCATTCTCAGAGCCTTATTTATATGTCAATTTGAATCTATTAAGCACGAGACCAAGAGATTGATCAAGGGGCGGCCGAATACCCATCTAAAAGTCGGGATACTTCAATTGGGCTTCAAAACAAGTAAGTATTTACTCCTAAATCATCTAAAATGGCCGACTAAGCTAACCCATATGACCAATTCGTGAATAAACCTCGAATCATATGAGTTCGAATTCTAGGGTTCCTCCTAGAAAACGAATTGGGGATTTCTAACAAGATGAAATTATAAATCTAATTGATTCTTACAGAAAGTTTCGTGATATCACATTGAATGAATGACCCATGTTAATTTCATTCAGGGATATCGAATTGTGTCATTTTGATTTTAGGGTTCATAAGGAAAGAACGGTTTGGGGGTTTCTGTTAAATCAAGATTTAGAATGAAATCAATTGACACAGAGAGTTTCGAAATCATTAGTTTAAGGAAATCCATATATTAATTTTATCAAACAAGTACGAATCATGAGACTTCAAATTCTAGGGTTCTTAGATAAAAGCTTTTTGGGGGTTTCGATTTAAACAGATTAGATGTTCAAATTAATTGTTATCACTAGCTTCAGATAGTTCCGACTAAGCATAAACATGTATTAATTCGAAGTTCTAATATCGAATCACAAGAAGTGGGTTATTAGGGTTCTTTAACATAAACGTTTTGGGGGTTTTGGTTCAAACGAATGTGATGTTCAAATTAAATGAATCAGATAGCTTCGAAATGTCTTTTAGAATAAAAACCCCATGAACCTTAACAAACTTGAATTTGATCGAAATGGGTTTGAGAAGTTTAGTTCGGGTTCGTGTCTGTTCTAGACAAATTAGTATCTATTAATCGAACTATTTCTTGAATTAATTTCACCCAGAGGGTCGCTCAGATATGTTGAATCATAGCCATATGGTTTTGAGATCAGTTGGTTTCGAATTGGGTTCCAATTGCTGTGATATGGTTCGGTTTGAAGAAACAAAGGGAATCAGACTCTTTGATAGTTAAAATCATTTTGAAACCAAATTGGTAATGAAATCAGAAACAGATCAGTTGGTTGGGGGTGTGAGTATGGTCCAGGAGGTCAAGGGTTCGACCCTTGCTCCTGCTGGTTTTTGATTTAAGAACTAATTTTAGTATTTTAATCATATCTTAGTCGTTCTAACTCGGATTTGATCCATTCAAATTGCGTTGGAACCGTAACGGAATCCCGAACTAATTAAAATGATAAAATTTACATTTTAACCCGAAAAACGTAATCGCGTATAATTACGTTTATTTAAATAAAATCATATATGGTTTTATTTAAACGATTTCAAAGGCACGCGTACATACGTATGCATATTCCTAACACTCTAACATACGTGTGTTGACACGTATGTGATTTCAAGCATAAAACGACATCCCGAATAACACTAAGTTATTGTTTAAACACAGATTCTTCGTAGAGGATTAGTTCACGTGTGTTTGATCATTCTGCTACAATCAAAGGTGCGTACATGGCCCCTTTCTGATTTTAACTGTTTTGGGGGAGAAAACATGTGCAACAAACACTTTTAGATACATATCACTTGCATGAGTTAGCTGTTTACATTGAGTGCAAACATAGCATTACAAGTCCTTACATTTCGAACCGTTTAGTTTGCCGTAGTGCAAAGCGTGGTAGTTGGAAATAGATCTATTAGGTTTGATAAACCTCACTTGGTAGATGGGATCTACGCAAGTGTTTGACTAACCAATTCATATTACTATTGTTTGTGCTAGACAATAGCGGCAAGGCAAAACATGCGTTAGCATGCAACAGTCAGCTTCGGTGTCGACCACTTATGTAAATAGTATAAATGACTAGCTATCATGACTATGCATGTGTGATTATGTTATTTGCAACATTTTGTTCAAACAGTTGTTTCAAACATTTGTGAATGCTTAAACCTGTGTAATGCACCAACCTTTGTGTTGACTTGATTTACATGTTTTCTCAGGACGCTAAGGTACACAAGCAAGCAGGCATGGACTAGGAGATCGAGTCGCATGCATGTTTTACATTTATGTCATTTGGATTTGAACATTTGAAACTTTGTTTTGTAATTTACAGTTTTCAAACTGTTATGATTGTTTATGTTTTAAAAACGTTTCCGCAACGCTAGAACTTTGATATTACAGTTTTAGACCAAAGTATGTTTTGAAATTCATATAGAGGTCTTCGTTATGTCTAATGATCTGAGATCCTGGTTTGTCACGTCCCAAACGGTATGATTCCGTTAGTTGAAAATTGGGGGTGTTACAGGTTTAACCGTAAGACCTACTTACAACTACCTTAGGGCATATACGCGTTCAAACGGATCCTTGCGAATTGGAGGTACCTTGCTCTACAAGCTAAGGATAAGGATAAGGGATAAGAGATAAGGAACATGATTCATGATGGGGTCGAATGTTCGACTCTGGCCTACGGGACAGTCCCTACGGGCATAAGGGAATAGCCGGGCGACTGCCACTACGGTGGTGCTGTTGCGGTTGACGTCACAGGAAAAGATTTGGTGTAGCACTATAGTGGACCCCATGTGTCACATTCAACACTGTATCTGCCAAGTGGCCCTAGAGTAGTGTATATGTTAACAAACACCACGTTAGGATCGTTGACGAACGAATACTTAACGTTGTGAGACTTGATTTGACAACCAGTTTAGTTGCACACACAATTATGATTTGATTATTATTTTAATTGTGATGTGTGTAAAGTAGTTTAAGTAAAAATAACAAAAATCACAACTAACCTAAGCACTAAGTAATACTCTAGACTCTCTAAACTAAACTACTAACACAGGCAAGTGAACCTATCAAAAATAGTAAAGAAAAGTAAGTCTGGATATCGAACCCACAGACTTCTATAGAAAGTGGTAACTAGACTCAAAGACTTATCTATATAAATTTACATGATTAAAAGAATTGTTTTAAAGGAGGTTTTACTAATTAACTAAAATAATTTAATAACTTTAAAAACCAGATTAAGACTAAATAACAGAAATGAAACAAGAAATAACAAATGATGAAATGACTACCTAGGGTTAACTCTATACATGTTCAATGGTTTTTAGATTGATTATGGAACTATTGTGAAAGCGGGATCTTAGATTATTAATTAATAAACAGCCTAGATTATCTTCAACCCTTCTCAAAGATATCAACTAAGATGTCTACAAGTTGCTAAATTACCGATTTAAGCGAGTTACTTTCACAAGTTACCCAACCCATCAATGACATAACCTAAAGACCATCTACCTCACAGAAACAAGAGTCTCATACGCATAAACACATGCACGGGATAATAAAGAAAATCAACTTGGACTTAGCAGGCAAGGAAATGTCCAATTAAACTAGTCTTGGTCTTTTCACAAAGACTTTAACTAGCAACTAAACACCCAGGACAAACTCTCACCTCACGGCTTTTGAATTTGGTTAAACATTTAGATTATTTATGACCTAATTAACATTCCTATGAACCACTACGTCTAGAAATTCATTTACAAATCAAAAACACAAAGTAATTGATCTAACATGCACCTATTATATGAAAGACATTCATCAAAGCGCATGAGGAATCGATTAATCAAACCAATAAACAATTCAAACATTCATACACATCCAAGAATCATAACCTAATTGTTATGTCATTTCAAAATCACAAACTTGTTCCATAATCAATCGCTTCTAACATCAAACATGCATAATTGTAAAAACCCTAGGTAGTTCTAATGGTTTAGCCAACAACCATGCTGAGCAAACAGTAAAATCTAATGTATAAACCAAAGAGAAACATCATTCGAATGGATAAAGCAATAAAAGAACAAGAACCGATCGTGTTACACCCTTCGAATCTCAATCCTAGGGCTTCCCGATGATGAATCTTGGCCTTACTTGCTTGTTCCAGTCTCTTGGTCGCCTCCATTGTCGTCCAATAACCGTCTGCAACCCTAGATGTGAAGCCCCCAGCCGTTATAATTACTAAAAATCGATTTTCTGAAAAATACTCCTTGTCGTGTAACGCGACGGCCTCAAGGTAACCCTTCGCGCTACGCAAGGGGCTTCAATGCCCGACAAATTAACCGGGTCAAACCGCAATGATTAAGTTAGGGTATTTTGGTCTTTTCCCCCCTGTTGAGCTACATGGCAGGGTTTCCTGTGTGTGTCGCGCTACGCTATGGGTGCCAGAATCTAGTTTTTAGCTTTTGTTGTTTCCAGGTCCGTCCTCGCCCAACCGGGAGCTCGTTTCTTTGTACTTTTGTGCCAAATACACATGTTTATGACCTGCAAGCATTTAATTACAAGATCGTGAAGCACCAGCTAAAATTGATTACAAAACTAAACAAAACTATACAGAAACTGACAAAAACAAATGGATAAACAGATGTGTTGTTCAACACATCAAATTGTCACTGGCCATGACTCACCAACTATGTATGTAGTTGACTTGTTTTAGCTCGCGATACAGGTAATACAAAAAACATGAAAGTGAAGGGATTTAAGAAGGATGCTGACAAGAACATAAAGACTAACTTTTGATAGCCGACATGATAAGGCTAGGGATTTTGTCTTAACATCGATTCAAGAATTTATGAATTTTTGTAACTGTTCACTTAAACCTATTAATGGTGCAACTAATACAATGTTTTGAAAAAGTTCAAATTTATTCGTATTTTTGTGGTCAACATAAGTCTTCCGCTGTATTTATCTGGCTAAGATTGATACGACATGACACCTCTGGGATCGGGGTGTTACAGGTTGGTATCAGAGCCATAGGTTTCAGCGAAGTAAGGGTCATGTAGATCCTTAAGCTCTAACCTTTAGTGCTCTTGACCGTGAAAATATTAGGACCTAAAATAGGATAGTTAGGAAGCATGGTAGTTAATAGTTAGTGTACACGTGCAAGACAACTTGACAAGTGCACCTGATCAACATAGTTGTCAAGGTTATCTTGTTACGAATATACTAATGGTTATCTATAGTGCGTACTAACTTAGAAACCTCATCACGAAGATGACGGGAAGTTGACGACTGACAAATGACTGATTTTGATTGATAATACATATACATTTATAGTTGATCAGATACTGATTTTAGGATGTATGAAGGCACTAGTAAAGGTAAAGGTATCTGTGGAATATTAATACGCAATAAGTCTTGGTCAAGGTCTCATTCGGGAAGTCTATGCAGTGAAGAGGGCTCGAGGAGTCTTAGGTTATCAAAAGAATCAGACGCATCTGGACACTTCATGGCTATACCATCAGGATCAATACAGAGACGGTCACAAGCTTTAGTGGTTAATGAGCCATGATTTGCATGACAACGATGCTCCTCTTATGTAAGGAAGACTACACCGATGACTGTGACAGAGTGGTTTGAGGTTCCTAGACACCTTCTATGGACGAGGAGCCTTATGAGAAGTCAGAGGATCCAAACCACGTGGTGCTTTCGAATTATAACACACAAGGTATTGCGACTAGTGTGCCACTTCAGGAATTATCGGATGATAGGGCACCCATAGATGTTATGATATATGATGATGCGGATATGTGATTTCTGATGTATATACCTTGATTTGGATATTTTGTATAGACTAGAAAACGACAAAATTAGCAAGGCTGACAAAAGAGCAGGATCATCTCAAGGGACCTATAGTAAGAAGGTTGTGGAAACGACTTAGAGATCCCATTTTGTTGAAGTTATGAAGAATGATACACCTCCTCTCAGCTATGAAGAACAAAGGGAAAATGAAATGGAAACCAAACTGCAAGACCTAATAGTAGTTGGCATAGAAAAGGCCATGCCTAAGATTATTAATGGGGTTGCAAAAGCTGTTAGGAAGGAGAAAAGTGCTGAAAAAGTTGATAGTAAAAGTTCTAAGTCAAAACAGGAGAAAGAAGAAAAATCAAGGACTAAAGAAAAGATTCCTTCAGAATCAGAATCTACTTACAACATTTTTGATAGTAGTGACTACCATGATAGTAGTCACAGTTCTTATGAATCGGTTGATAAACCTAAAAAGAAAAAGAAAGAAGGAAAAATCAAGTCTAAGGACTCAAGTTCAAAGGGTGTTCTTATTGTAGCTACATGGCGTGCAAGCCTGAAGTGTTTAAAGGAGATAAGTCGGCTACTTAAGCTCTAAGATGGATTGATGAGATTGAAACCACGGTTGATGTGAGTGGTTGCAAAGAGGAAGATAAAGTGAAGTTTGCTGCTCAATCTTTTAAGAATGAGGCTCACATTTGGTGGAAGACCATTCTTTCCACATGGGGTAGAGAAAAGGCATATGCAATGGGTTGGAAGAAATTTCGCAAGATCTTCTTGAAAAAGTATGTGCCTCATCATGAAGTAGAAAAGTTGGAGGATGAGTATTTACACATGAAAATGGAGGGCACTGATGATCGAAAATACATTTCTAGCTTTTTGGAATTCACGAGTTTAATCCCTGACTTTGTTAGTTCATAATAAAAAAGAATAGGAAGGTTGATTTGGGGTGCACATCCTGATGTTCAGGCAGACATGAGGACAACCAAACCCCGCTCAATGCAAAAAGCTACGGAATTACTTGCTGAACTTACAGAAGAAGTTATTCGAACAAAAGGAAGCCGTGTGTTTGACAACAGTCATAAAGGAAAATGTGATGATGGCAAGTCCGAGAGACACGACGGAAAAATTTGATCGTCGCAAGAAAAACTATAATGCAAAAAACAACAAGTTCCGTAAGGTGGATTCGAGAGGGGGGATGGAAAGTCCGTTTGCAAAATATGTAACAAATCACATCTAGGGGAATGTCGACAAAAGCATTGCGTTAAATGTGAGAAAAAGGGGCACTTGACTCACGAGTGTGGGAAGCCTCCAGTTTGATATCTTTGCGGCAAGGAAGGTCATATTAAAATTGATTGCCCGAATCTTAACAAAAATAATCCCTTGAACCAACACGACAAGGGAAAGGGAACAAATGTTCCAAAAGGCAACACAAGGGTGTTTATTTTGAGTGTTGAGGAAGCTCGCAGGATGGAAGACGTGGTCACTGGTTTGTTCCTAATTAATAATAACTATGCTCATGTTTTGTTTGATTCAGGAGCGAATAAAAGATTCGTGTGCGCAAAATTTGTGTCATGTTTGAAAGGATCGCCTGAAAATTTAAAAAAATCCTTACGTGGTAGAAATGGCCAATGGATAGGAAGAGAAAGTAGAGACCGTGCTTAAGAATTGTGTTATTAAAATCAATTATCAGGACATTCCTTTAGAACTACTTCCCATGCACATAGTAGGATTTGATATTGTTCTAGGAATGGATTGGCTAACAGCCAATAAAGCGTGTATCAACTGTGAGCAAAAGACACTTGATGTACAACTTCCTGATGAATCAAGGATTGAAATCAAAGGGGACTTGCCCCGAAAGTCAAATAAAATCATTTCATTAATGATGACAGAGAAATGCTTACGAAAGGGTTACGGAAGCTTTTTGTTATATATGGCCTCTATCGAGGAAGAAAGGAGAATTGAGGATGTGCCGATAGTCAATGAGTATCTCGATGTATTTTAGGAGGAATTTCCAGGATTACCTCTAGATCGACAGGTAGAGTTCAGGATTGACTTGCTACCAGGAACTGCACCTATAGCAAGGGTGTCGTACCGCTTAGCTCCATCCGAAATGCAGGAAGTGATGAAACAACTCCAGGAGCTGTTGGAAAAAGGATTGATTAGGCCGAGTTCTTCACCATGGGGAGCCCCGGTCTTATTTGTATAGAAAAAGGACGGTTCGATGCGGATGTGTATTGATTATCGAGGTGTGAATAAGGTGACTATAAAGAATAGATATACGTTGCCTAGGATTGATGACTTATTCGATCAACTGCAGGGTTCAAGTTACTTTTCAAATATCGATCTACGTTCAGGGTATCATCAGGTGAGGGTAAATGAAGAGGATGTTCCAAAAACAGCTTTTCGAACCAGATACGAACACTACGAATTCCTTGTAATGCCATTTGGATTAACCAATGTGCCTGTGGTATTCATGGACTTGGTGAACTGAGTGTGTAAACCTTATGTGGACAAGTTCATTATTGTCTTCATAGACGACATATTGGTGTATTCTCGCATTAAACATGAACATGAAGGACATCTCAAGATACTTTTAGAGCTCCTAAGAAAGGAGAAGTTATATGCAAAGTTCTTGAAGTGCGAATTCTGGCTTCGAGAAGTACAATTTGTAGGACATGTGATAAATAACAAAGGAATCCAAGTTGACCCTACAAAGGTTGAAGCGGTAATGAGGTAGGAAACACCTAAATCACCAATAGAGATCCGACGATTCTTGGGTTTGGCTGGTTACTACAATAGATTCATCCAAGATTTCTCCAAGATAGCTTCCCCGCTTACCTCACTAACTCAAAAGAATGTCAAGTTTGTCTAGGGTCAAAAACAAGAAGAAGCATTCCAGATTCTTAAACAGAAGCTTAGTAGCATACCGATCTTGCTTTGCCAGATGATAGCAATGATTTTGTTGTATATTGTGATGCTTCAGCCAATGGATTGGGTTGTGTTCTCATGCAGAGGAACAACGTGATTGCTTATGTTTCAAGGCAATTAAAAAGGCATGAGGCAAATTATGCAACTCATGACCTTGAACTAGGTGCGGTGGTGTTCGTGTTAAAAATCTGGCTTCATTATCTGTATGGCACAAGATTCGTGCTATATTTGGACCATAAGAGTCTAAAACATATATTTGATCAAAAAGATTTAAATATGCGCCAGCGCAGATGGACGGAAGTTCTCACTTATTATGATTTTGAGCTTCAATACCATCCAGGTAATGCAAATGTAGTTGCCGACGCATTAAGCCGAAAGGAAAGAATTAAACCGATTCGTGTGCGATCGTTAAGATTAGATGTGCGAGTCGACTTAATGGATCAACTGAAGAAGGCTCAGGAACGTGCACTTGAAGATGATAATGTCCAATTTGAGGAAATGATAAAAACAATTCAACAAATGACGAAAGGAAATGATGGGTGGCTAAAATTGAAAACCAGGATCTGGGTACCGAAGTATGGAGGTATAAGAGGTCTTATTCTTGAGGAAGCGCACAAATCAAAATATATAATGCATCCGGGTTCAGATAAGATGTACTATACCTTGAAGGACCACTACTGGTGGCCAGGGATGAAAAAGGATATAGCGGGATACGTTGAAAGGTGTTTAACCTGCTTACAGGTGAAGACTGAACACCAAAAGCTATCAGGCAAGTTACAATCTCTAGAAATCCCAGTCTGGAAATGGGAGATGATTACGATGGATTTTGTCATGAAGTTACCAAGGACTAAGAAAGGAAATGATTCCATTTGAGTAATTGTGGACAAATTAAATAAGTCTGCACACTTCTTAGCTATTAAGGTATCATATGAATTAGAAAGATTCGCACAAATCTATGTAGATGATATTGTAACAAAGCACGGTGTGCCACTTTCGATTGTTTCAGATCAAGACAGCCGGTTTACTTCACAGTCTTGGCAAAGCTTTCAAAATGCAATGGGACCTAGACTTGACATGAGCACGGCTTACCATCTCCAAACTGACGGCCAAAGTGAGAACAATACACACTTAAGAGGATATGCTCCGTGCTTGTGTGATAGAATATGGTGGTAGCTGGGACACATATCTTCCACTCATGGAATTTTCTTACAATAATAGCTACCATGCAAGTTTGAAATCTGCACCATTTGATGCATTATATGGGCGAAAATTTCGAATGCCAATTTGTTGGTTTGAGGTAGCCAAAGGACAACTTACAGGACTAGAATTAATACTGGACACAACAGGTAAGGTCAATCAAATCAGGGAAAGATTAAAGGCAGCACAAGATCGCCAGAAAAGTTACGCAGACAAATGTCGTAAACCGTTGGAGTTTCAAGTAAATGATAAAGTGATGTTAAAGGTGTCGCTCTTGAAGGGGACAATTCGGTTTGGTAAACAAGGCAAACTAGCCCTTGTTATATTGGTCCATTCAAGATCATAGAAAGAATGGGACCAGTTGCTTACAGGTTGGAACTTCGTTCTAAATTAAGTGGTATACATGACGTGTTTCATGTTTCGAACTTGAAGAAATGCCTTGCAGACGAGACACTAAAGACTCCATTGGAAGAAATTCAAGTAAATGAATATTAAATTTCAAGGAAGAACCGATAGAAATCTTGGAAAGACAAGTTAAGAAACAAAGGAGAAAGAGGATACCAATCGTGAAGGTGAAATGGAATGCCAAGAGAGAACCCGAATTTACTTGGGAGCTTGAGTCGGATATGAAAATGAAATAACCGAACTTATTTACCGGTTAAATTGAATTCCGGGACGGAATTCTAATAAGGGGAAGAGGATGTACGACTTCGTATCTTCAAACTATATATATATATATAAAGAATAAAGAATTTATTTGTCGATTGGTCAAATAGGGTTCGAATGGGTTAAATAAATTCGAAGAAAAGACGGCCGGTTGAGTATGAAGGATTACCGGTCTACTTTCGGTTTAAAGTGGACCCAAACTCAAGCAAGATAAACCGAAGTTATAATATATATAAATATATATATATGTATATGTATATGTATATGTATATGTATATGTAGACACATATGTATGTATGTTATATATGTCAAAAGAATATATATATATATATATATATATATATATATATGTATGTATTACACGTACAGTAAAAAAAACTGATTTTCGACAACTAAAACAAATATATTATGGGCTTTAAGGCCCATTTAGTCTACGTTATACTGCACAAAAAAAAAACAGAGAAAAAGAATTCGCACAGCATGAAGCGAGGAGAAGAAAAACAAGAAGAAGCTGCAGCAACATCGATTAGGCCAGAAAAAATAAATAAAAACGAACAGCTCTGCAGGCACAGAAGAAGGTTTTGAATGATAACAACTTAGAGTTGTAAACATGAAGGCCTCAAAGGATTAAAGGTATGTTAACTCTCTCATGTACCAAATTAGTGTTCTTGAGATTATGATTAACCCAATAATACCCTTTTTGTATAGGGTTGTTTAGGAGACGAAACTGAAGTTTGAAAACAAGAAAATCCATGGATTTAAGGTAAGAATTTACCCTCTTTGGTCAAGTTTAGGTGAATGTTCATAAAAAGTCAAAGATTGAGAGATTTGACTTGATCTTTGAAGGTAACTACCTACTAATGTAAAGATCGAGCTTACGAGGCTCGATCGCTGGCAGATCCTGAAGTAAATGAAACATGCCTTTGCTGTGTGCGAGGTGGGTGACAAAAGCGCTTCCCCATAGTTTCCCGCGCTCCTGTTGGTGGTAGAAGGAGGCGTAATACAAGGCAAAACACCGTGCAAGGTTGCACGGCCTGCCAGTCGTCAGTGAGTGATAATAGAATAAATCTGTCGTCGTCACCCACTCCTGGCTCCGTCCGCTACCTAAGATCGTCGTCACGATGCACCGGTGGATGTTTCGAATCAGAGAATCTCTGATGGTCGACGCACGTAATCGGTGACCGGTGAACGGCGTGTTAGAGATCTGCGGCCACCAAGCCCTCATCATTCCGTCCTCACCCTGCGTCAACCCCTGGGTGAATGCCTCCGTCACGGTCTCCGGCTCGTAGTATAGACCTAAAAGCACGGCGAACTGCTCGATCAACATCTCCATGTGATATCCACATAACAAGAACTCGACGTCAGGAGGAAGCTCCTCGTCCTCCTGCTCAGGAACTGCAGCCTGGTGAGATCTGTATCGAAACGTCGACAGAAACTCCACGGTGATCAGCTTGTATGTGGGCAGATCGGTTGTATCGAATAAATGAGTCCACAAAGTGTCCTCTCCTAGGATAGCTCAAGCCTGATCTGCCTAACCGGAATCTGTAAGAACTCCCCAATCGATCCAACGTGGCATCGCCATGCTCATCCGTAGAATATGACGACACCTAATCGCTGCCGCCGTACCAGGCGCAAACTGCAGCCACTCGTGCTGCGCGAGATGTAACGCCTCGGCATTGAGGTCCCCGGCGTCGTCGTGCAGTGGAATCTCTGGCTCCATATCAATCAGTAATTAATAACTGAAAAACGAAAACCGAGCAAACATTAAAAAAAGGTGTCCAATACGGGCCTTACTGGTCAATACGGCCCGTACTTCTGTTGGCCGTCTCAAACAAAACCAGGCCATCTTAGTCCAATACAGCCTGTCTTGGCCATGCCAGGCCAAAACCAGGCCATCTGTCCAAGACGGCCTGTACTGGTCAAGACGGCCCGTCTTGGCCACACCAGGCCAAAACCAGGCCGTCTGATCAAGACGGTCTGAAATACGGGTTTCTGACTCTTCTCGGTCACAGCTGTAAACGAAATATGCCTTGAAGGTTCAAATGTAATTTCTTGGGACGCTAAATTATCTTTAACAACGTTTTGCTCGTTTTGTTTTTGTGCCTTTAAAGTTGGACGACCACGTGTATCTTTTTGAACTAAAGGCGTCTTTTTGTCGCTTTTATTTGTAAATACCTACAACAGGACCTTCTTTATTAGACTCTTTTTTATTTCAGGAGGTTTGGAATTTATTTCTTCTGTAACAAAACCCATTTGTCCTATAACATCAATTTCTTCTTCTTCTAATAGTGTTGGGTTAGTTGTGTTCAGTTTTGTCCAAAATATGTCTATCTCAGAAAGCGGTATCCTCGTATCTGCATAATTTATAATTAAAAATAATATACCAGTAACTGCGTGTGAAACATGTAAGATTTACATTTAATATTACGAACCTGTGTTTAAGTATTTTGATATGTGACAAGCGCATGGCAACCCACAACTCGTCCAAAGCTGGTGGCCGCACGTCATATTTGAGTCGCGCATAACTCTTATTTTATCTTTTTCCTCGACCAACATATCAAGAGCTTTATGGGACACATTTCTTCGAAGGTTATCAAATATTGGTAGTTTATGATGACCCATAGTTTTAATGAAGCTCGTTTCAAAATCGTGATCCATTTTTACCTCTTGTGATTGCACGATTTCATTTACGAAACCGACAAGCTAGACAAGCATGTTGTTTGTTGATCTGAGGTATCTTTTTAGTTTTGAGTACTGATTTTCCATCCGTTTTGTTGTACGTTGACCAAAGTTGCGCGTTCTATTGGTCCATGATGTTAAAAACATATCTATGTAACTGTTTAACTAGGTGTGCGTCAGATACTCCAGAACCCCTGAAATGAAACAAAAAGCAATGATGATATGATGATAATAATGATGGTATATGATGCTTACTTTTTTTGTTGTCTTTAATAAGTCTTTCATTCAGACGATTGTAGTTATAGTCATATAACTCTGCTGTCGGAGAGTTACACAAATTCACCCAGCGACCTTTGAATTTCTTCCGGTCTCCATCCGAAAAGCTTTCCTTGCAATGTTTGGCAATATTTTCATCTATGTGCCATCTTCAGAGATATTTTGCAACTTCTGGAAATACCTTACGGCATTCACTCATAACAGCAAGGTGTCGATCTGTTATGATAACACGTGGCTCCATACATTTATTCAACATACTCTTAACAATTTCCAAAACCCAGACGTAGTTTTCCTCACGCTCTCTGCTTATGAACGTGTGAGCAATACTAATCGTCTGGTGTGTGGAAGTCACGCCAACGATTTGAATAAATGGAAGTCTGTACTGGTTCGTTTTATACTTCGCGTCCATCATCAGTACGTGCGGAAATGCACGCCACTAGCAATAAGATTTTGGATGACAGAAGAAAATGTCTTCCACGACGTTTGTTTCAGGACCCTCCCGAGTATAGTAAACGTAATGCTGAGTATGAAGCAGGTTTTTCAAAACCTGCATTGGAGTATCTGTAACACTTCGTGTCTTAAGATTATATATATATATATATATATATATATAAAGAATAAAGAATTTATTTGTCGATTAGTCAAATTGGGTTAGAATGTGTTAAATAAATTCGAAGAAAAGACGGCCGGTTGAGTATGAAGGATGATCAGTCTACTTTCGGTTTAAAGTGGACCCAAACTCAAGCAGTAAAAAAACGGATTTTCGACAACTAAAACAAATATATTATGGGCTTTAAGGCCCATTTAGGTCTACGTTATACTGCAAAAAAAAAAAAGAAAAACAGATAAAAAGAATTCGCGCAGCATGAAGCCAGCTAAAGAAAAACAAGAAGAAGCAGCAACAACATCGATTACGCTAGAAAAAAATAATTAAATAAAAACAAACAGCTCTGCAGGCATAGAAGAAGGTTTTGATTGATAACAACTTAGAGTTGTAAACATTAAAGCCTCAAGTGATTAAAGATATGTTAACTCTCTCATGTACCAAATTAGGGTTCTTGAGATTATGATTAACCAAATAATACCCTTTTTGTATAGGGTTGTTTAGGAGATGAAACTGAAGTTTGAAAACAAGAAAATCCATGGATTTAAGGTAAGAATTTACCCTCTTTGGTCAAGTTTAGGTGAATGTTCATAAAAAGTCAAAGATTGAGAGATTTGACTTGATCTTTGTAGGTAACTACCTACTAATGTAAAGACTTGATTTGATCATCATGTGCACTTAGAAAAGTATAAAAGCTTAATGATTTAGTGGTTTAATTAGTGCAAAACAGAATTGTTGATGATGGTATCCAGGTTATACGAGGGCAAAGTGGGCGTTTTTAACTAAATTGACCCGAGAACTAATTTAATGAACAATATACATGGATTGTGTTTGAAAATGGTTTATGTAAGTTCACTCGAACATACAATGTTGGAATTTAGTCATTGAGCCCAAAGATGGTATGTATATTATAAAAATGAAGTTTTAGAGCAAGCTTAACTTTTAAAAGTCAAACTGTCATGAACCAAGTTTATTGCTTTAAACCATTACTTTGTTTAATGATCCTAAAGCGATTTTTTGCTTGATTAACCATGTTTTACTAGTCAAGATGCTCTCGGTCTAGCATGAGAAATAATATATATATAAGAATTAAAAATGATTGAAGGGACTTTTAAGAGAAGATTTGAAAGGATGAATTATACTTAAAAATAAATTATTCTAAAACGAATAAAAGCATCTCCGGTTATAATTACAACTATTACGAAGTTATAAATTTTGGCAATATGTCATAAGGACCAAGATTAAGGATTCAAGGATTAGGTCATGAGACCAGTTCTTAAACTCATGTTTTGAATCAAAATGTTTATTAAACTAGATTTGCACGTGCGTGATTAGTCTTACTCACCCGGACTTGGTGAACTACTTCAGATTTTATGAATCGGTCAAATAACTCAGGGGAGTCTTGATCTCTCCTTTTTACTTAATTGTTTTGGGGATGTATCCGAGCTCTTTTAAAAGAATTTATTTAAAGGATTTTTATTTAAAGGATTTTTATGCATGTTGCTATAAGATAAACTGTACCTCTTAGCTAGCATTGCATAGACTTAGGTACGTCCGGTTATGGATGTTCGTAAGAGGCAAATCACCAAGGTAGGGGGAAGGGGTGGGCTGGTTTAACCGTAAGACCTACTTACAACTATCTCGGGGCATATACGCGTTCAAACGGATCCGTGCAAATTGGAGGTACCTTGCTCTAGAAGCTACGGGCCAGTCCCTACGAGGATAAGGGAATAGTTGGGCAACTGCCAATACGGTGGAGTTGTTGCGGTTGACGTCACAGGAAAGGATTTGGTGTAGCACTGCTGTGGAGCCTATGTGTGTCATTCAACACTACATCTGCACCAGTGGCTCTAGAGTAGTGTATATGTTAACAAACACCACGTTAGGATCATTGATGGACGAATACTTAACGTCGTGAGACTTGATTTGACAACCAGTTTACTTGCATTCACAATTATGATCTGATTATTATTTTAATTGTCACTGGCCATGTCTCACCAACTATGTATGTAGTTGACTTGTTTTATCTCGCGATACAGGTAATACAGGAACATGAAAGTGAAGGGATTTAAGAAGGATGCCGAAAAGAACATAAAGACTAACTTTTGATACCCGACATGATAAGGCTAGGGATTTTGTCTTAACATCGATTTAAGAATTTATGAATATTTTGTAACTCTTCACTTAAACCCATTAATGGTGCAACTATTACAATGTTTTGAAAAAGTTCAAATCTATTCGTATTTTTGTGATCAAGATAAGTCTTCCGCTGTATTTATCTGGCTAAGATTGATGCGATGTGACACCCCTGGGATCGGGGTGTTACAGTATCACCAAATTTTTTCTTGTTTTCCATTTTCTGCTGTAAATTGTATACATCTCTAGATATGGACACGTTTGCAAGGTTATGTTTCTTTATGCTCGAAAGAATGTTACGAGGATCCATGTGTTGCTTGGTCAGATTCTCAACCATATCTTGTTCCTCCTGAGTGAATCTTCTAACATATGGATGACCCTCTTGATTCTGAGCAGGTTCGTGATTGTGATTGTCGTTTATCACCTGTAACTTCCAGGATTCATGAACTTCGTTGTATAACCCTATCAGCTGAAACGGGCAACCAATTTTCTTGCTGCATGACCGTCTAAAGATTGCGATGCTATTATGCTCGCCACCATGGTCACACATGAGCCAGACTTTCATTACACTGCATGTTGTCTTTGATTTTTTTCGTTTTTCTTTTGACTATAATGTAACCATTGTCTAGTACTCTACTTTTCACCCACCCTACGAGTGCTTCTTCAGACATAAATTCCTGGCATATATGTCACACCCCCAAATTCCCACTCGGGGTGTCAGTCCACGTGGGTGTGGCGTGGCCAGAATCACAGCTCAAGGTCATATAGAACAACTCTATATGCGTTTACAAATACAACGTTTGACATACACTTAACAAAATAGTTTGCAGCGGAATAGTAAATCATAGCAGTGGAAAATATAATTGTTATAAAGTGCAGCGGAAAAGTAATCAGTTTAATACATACATCGGAAACATAATTGTTTAGACAGAACCATGATAATACATAACTTAAATAAATTGTTTTTCAAAATAGAGATATGATGAATGCAGGATCCTATGCTCATATCCCCTAAGTGCATTCCTGCTCCATAGCCTGTTAGTTTCCTGAGAATACAAGTTTAAAAAGTGTCAACACAATGGTTGGTGAGTTCACAGGTTTTGATATACATATAGTAATAGAAAACAAGTGTCATGCTGTTTATTATAATGTTAGTACCGAGCCCTAGGCTCCAAGTGTCGGTGCATCACTACCGAACTAGACTTGTTTGTCCTTACCTCCGTTGTGTCTCGTGCACACAGCAAGTTGGGTCAGAATTTCACGGGTTATGACACTCAGTCAATATTGTGCCCCGTGGGGTTAGTCACACCCAAACGGATCCATTCAAATCAACCACGTTGTTCGTACAGTAACGGTAAGACTTTGTGAGGACTTGTTACGAGTTCAACACTTAATGTTTGTCCAATAAACCAGCATACACATAAAATGTTTGTAACAGTAATAGTTGTTTGACTCGATGCAACTAGTATTCTCCCCCTATTTAAAGCGTTTGAAAAGAGGAAAGAGGGGCCGTAAACTCACCTTAGCGTGCAAGTAAAAGAAAGCGTAAGCTCCTAGAGTAGTAAGCATGTCGGTCACCGGCAACCTATATCGTATACCGTTCGTGAGTTTGTGTAAGTGACCGTGTTCGTGTTCGTGTTCTTGTTAGTGCTCGTGCTTGTACTCAACAACCCTTGGTTGTTCATGTTTGTCCGTGTTGGTCCACAATGACCGTGTTAGCTCATGTTGGTCCACCTTGACCGTGTTTGACCGTGTTTGACCAAAGTTGACCGTGTCAGACCAAAGTTGACCGTGTCAAGTCAACGACCTGTTGGTGAACCGTGTGTCGGTTGTGAATCGTGTAGCAATCGTGTAAGTGCTCGTCGTGTGCAAAACGCGCAAGTTGCGTCTATGGACAACTTACTATTTATAGTAAGTTTCCATTCATGGAAAGTTTCACGAAGCATATTGATTTTAGAGTTCTAGCATGCTCGTTAGTCCTATGTGATCATGTTAACACATAGCATTTTCATCATACGATTCAAATAAGCCACTTATAACATGTTTGCACATAAAAGTTTCCTAAAATGGAAAGTTTCCATTTCTAGCATACGCGATATCGGAAACAATCTAACTTAGCATTTATTCATTATACTAAAACATAATAAACCACTTAGCAAGTTCAAAACATACAAAACATTCATAAGTGGGTTTTTCTAAAAATAAAGTTACCATAAATAGTAACTTTGCAATTGTGCATACAAATGATCATCCTAAACCATTCTAATCCATTTTTATGTCACAAGGCATCATAATAATCCATTTAACATCATTTAAACATACCAACATAGCCAAATTCATCACCTATCAATATTTTGACCCGAAAAGTTACTAAATATAGTAACTATCTCAAAAATGACCATATTCCAATCTAAATCACATTCTTAAGCTTCTAATCATCATAATATCATTCTAATAACCAATACATATGTATGCATGTTTCCAATATCAACCATTTCACCATTTTATTAATAAAAAGTTTCTATTAATGGAAAGTACCCAATATAACCACATTTCAACCATTTAACCAAGATCTGATCATGTTAGCATCATTCAATATCATCAAGAAACATATTCAATATCAAAATTCATCCCAATAAACATGGATCATACATGTATGCATTTATAATGTTGTAAATCATCATTTTAGGCATAAAGCCATATATACAATGTCTTGAATCGTCCCAAATCATTACAATATCACTATAGATCATCATAAATCATAGAAATAGTAACAAACCCAGATTCAAAAGAGGGAAAATTCGTGCATGTGGGCCTAGTAAGCTTGCATCTGTGTTTTAACACATGCATGTGTGTGTATTGTTGATATAAAGCTACAAAGAGCGTGTGACTACCTTCTAGAGCTTCCTTGAATCACTGAGATGATGAATAACAGCCTTCTTGACCTCCTGGTTCGTGGGTTTCGATAGGAACAAGAAGGTGGTGGTGATGAATGATCCTTAGAGGTCTTCCTTCAATGGTTTCAAGCTTCCAAGGGGTGTAAAAATGGCTTCCAATGGAGCTTGCTGGTGAAAATGGCAGATAGGAACCGAAGGGTGGCGTGTAGAGTCGAACAAAATGATGAGAATAGGTAGGATAGGCATAATGGTCTTGGTTTTATAAAGATTTGTCGTCTGGATGTCGTCGCGTACCGCGGAGAGGGGCCAAAAAGATGCTTCGCGTATCGCGAAGGAATTCGGGATTCAAATCCCTCGCCCACCTGTCGCGTACTGCTATAGGTCCTCTAGTAGGCCATCGCGTACCTCGATGAGTCCCTGAAGAGCCCAATAAGCCCAATTCAATGGGTTTGATCCGTTCGTCGTTGTTTTCACGTTTACGAACTATCGTTTGGCTTCGTTTGAACTTCCAAGTTCAATGTTAGAGTGTTTCGTGAGGTTTCAAGTGTTGTGTTACACGATGTGCTAGACGTTCACCAACGTTCGTGTGTTTTGACACGTGTGTGCGGTTTCTTGATAATTCCTCGAATTATCTTGTCGTGTGTCAGTGTTCGTACTGTTGTGCCACGTGTCACACTAAATTAAACTAATTCTAGTGCCACGTGTACAAAATCATTTAAATAAACATTTAAATAAATGAGAGTCTGACCTGGAAATTACGGGGTGTCACAATATAAAAATAATAAAAATTAACATAAATAATAACCATTATAAACAATCATAAACATTTATGTTTATTTAAGTGTACCTCTTTTGTTTCCTAGTTTTTGTTTGGATCGGCCGGCTTTTCTTCATAAGTCTCCTCCGGGTTACTTTGTTTACAGTCATCATACACGAACCCATAATCGTTTTGTTGCGCATACAATGCTTGACTATCAAAACCGACATCAGCGTTAGGTTCAGCATTCAGATCTATCGTGCCGTATGAATACTCAATAGGAGGCTCTTCATTCAAATCTGGCACGTAAAGGTTAAAAAAACTACCATCCTAGAACGACATCGTTACAAATTTGAATTACTGTGATAGATCATCGAAAATGTGTATGTTCGTTTGAAAATATTGAAGGTTATATAGAAATTTCAAATTTGTTCAAGGCGGCCTGTACTGGTATATACGGCCCGTATTGAGTCAAATAATTATCATTCTATGTCAGCAGTGTCAGTGTTGAAAAAGCAAGACGGGCCGTACTGATCAGTACGGGCCGTCTTACTTCAAATCATTGGCCTATGTTGTTAGGGAATGTTTGTACGATGAATGAGAAGGGCCGTGCTGACAAGTACGGCCAGTCTTGCTACCAATCATTGTCATAGGTTGTAAGGAGAATGTTTGACCGAGGACTGAGACGGGCCGTACTGGGCAGTACGGGTCGTCTCAGGGTGTATTTTTAGAAATGGGGTGTTCATTTAGCACAACCCTAAATAAAACTTTACACTTGCCACAAAAGGTTGTTACTTATGTATTTTAACACTACGTTAACAATTAATTACGATATCATGTTTATGTTAACTGTTTTACAGCCTCGACTGCAAATATGTTATACAATGACGCTAAAGAGAGGCTTAAAATAAGAAAATTATATGTGGATGCAAGTGACCTTACTGCATCAAAATTTCAAAATGTAGCAACATCTAAATTTGTTACAACTACAGACAATATGCAAGACATTTAATTTTCATTATGTATTTACTATTAATATAATATAGCTTAAATGTTAATAATTAGTTATTCTAACAGTTATTTAACAATTTATCACAATAATTTATTTATGTTGTTACTTTTTAATACTATTATTAATTCTTTGCCAGGTATTGCTAGTGTTCAGAATAAGCTCTTGTCATTTAAAAAATCATCATTTGTTCAAAATGACAAAGAACATATCAACAGAGATAAGTCATCTATATATAACCATACAAACTTGCATTGTACTACAAGTCTATTATCTCACATTACCACATGTAAGAATTTAAAAATATATGTTTATATGTTAACCATACATAACTTATTAGATCTTAAATATTTGTATGCAAAACTTTTCAATTATTGTAAATCAAAATAACAAGAGTACAACACCTTCATCCACTAGACGTTATTTTGGTTTTCCCAATGTCAAGACATCCACTACTTCATTGACTTTCACTACACAAGATTCTTTGACAAAGCTACTACCAAGAAAGCGTAAGTTAAGAAGCAGTAATGTAAACGTATCTGATATGCATGTCATTGAGTTGACACGACAAGAACAATTTTATGGTGAAGAAATCAGTAAAGATGCTTTCAAAGGCATCTCAACATGTACTCATCATATGCATTATACTTAAATGATAATTAAACAACTTATTGACTATTATGATATAATTTCAATAATAATGTTTTATCATAATCAAATTGAATAGATTACCTAGATCATAGTGATCAGAGTGTTATATGTCAATTGTGTCAAGCAAAATTATGGAAACATGAGGCTGTTAGAGGAGTTTGAACTCAAGTTGAAACTAGTTATTCTTTGTGTTGTGGTTATGGCAAGGTTCAACTTCCAGATTTAAAAGAAGCGAAAGAAGATTATAAACAACTTTATTGTTTAGCAGATTCTAGAAGCAAGTTCTTCTTGAAAAACATTTGTCGTTACAATTCAATGTTTTCCTTTGCCTTTATGGCTAATGGCAATGATCCATTAATATTTAGTGTTAGTGGTCAAATTTTTCATAGAGTTGGAAGTCTTTTACCCTTAAATGGATCAAAACCAAAATTCTCACAGCTCTATATATACTATACTGATAATGAGCTCTCAAATAGACATAACATTTTTTGGTATGTCTTCACACTTTGTGATATTTTCTCATTTACTAATTTTGAATATATAAAATTTTTATATTAAGTTTAACTTATACACTTGTATGTGAGCAGTCAATCAAAGGATGGGCCTACATCAACTTCTAAATTCCTTGATCTTCAAATTATGATTCAAAAAATGTGTTGGTTAAAGCCAATTGAATAATAAGAGATTGCATTCAGGACAATCCTCAAGTTGACCTAAAGTTGCGCCTTATTGGTGTAACATTTCAATAATTCATGTAATTTCATTACTGAGAAATTTGAGAAGATATTTTTTTAAAAAAAGTGTATACGGTGATAATAATAATAATAACAACAACGAAAACAATAGTAACATTTTCGACATTTTATTATTTTTAATTTATAAATAGGTTTTATAAAATAATGATATATATATATATATATTATATTAAAACATTATTAAGTTGTATAATTAATTTTACAAATGTTTGGTTACAAAATATATACATATAATTGTATGACTCTAGCAAATTATATAGTTTTTATAAAAGTTCCTTCAATAAACCTTTTATTAAAAACGATGGGGACTAAGATCCCCAAACATAGAAACTTACATTTTTAGCAAAAACGTGGGGAGACCAAAACTGAGAAGTCCTTATTGTTGCTTTTTTCTTCCACCCATTACCTCCCATGGATACCCCATGATCCAACCATCTAAACCGATTGATTCTAGATCAATTTAAACAATAAAGATTGATAAAACTTGATCCCTTATCACCTACGAATATTAAGGGATTGATATCAAGCTTTATTTCGAAGAATTGAATTCAAAAACACATAGAAATCGTTCCTAAACTTCCGAAGATAAGCTCGGCTTCGAGTTCTATATAAACAAGCTTAATAATAAAATTAAATCATCTCAATCATTCCTTTAGCTCCCACAAAACCGTCTGTGCATAAGAAATCGACTCAAAATCATCAAACTACACTAATCTTAGCCAAATAGGTCGCGGTCAACCCTCTTCTTTTACCTTAGTCGAATCCACGTATTTTGCAACAAAAGTTAGAGTTTTTATACCATTCAACTCGTTATTTTATGTATAACAAAATCCACATGTTTCCAAATCGAATCGCATTGTTAATCGAAGGAATTTGGAACCAAACAAAACTAGGGTTCGTCGGTTTGATTGGGGGAAAACGCATACATATGTTAAAAACAATTCCAAATAGATCCATACTGCGGCTGCATCCCTAGATTAACTGGTTATGGCTTTGGTGTTTCAAACGAGTGGTTGAGGGTTCGAACCCGGCCCAAGGCCGGTTTTAACCATTTTTTTTACTTTTAATTTATAAATTATTTTAAAATTCTAATTTCACAGAAAATTTTTATAAATAAAAAACTTATATTTTTAGTAAATAAAACCTAAGCATTTTGAAAAAGAAATAAAATAATAATAATAATAATAATAATAATAATAATAATAATAATAATAATAATAATAATAATAGTAATAAAACAAGTGTTTATATAAATATCATATACTTAAGATTTTATCTTTTTATCTTCAAACATAAACCCAAAGGTTGGCCACTTCAAATCTTTTGGATGCCCTTGCACTCTACTTCACACAGAGCCCAATCACAAGTTTGATGTAAGGTAGGCGAATGCTACTTGGTGGGCTACTTTGTGGGCTACTTTGCTGAGAAAGCTGTGTATCGTGTCTACAACAAGAAGACTCGGCATATCATGGAGTTATATTACATTGACTGGTAAGAGATGAATCATACGGATGCCTTTTCTACTACTTCTGAGCCTTTTATATTACTTATAAGAGTACCGGCCCCACCGAACCCGAAGGCAGTTTCTACAAAAGTGGAGACATGGACTACCGAGTTAACTATGTTCCATGTGACCCAAAGCTTCTGAGTGTTGATTCTTCCGACATGTACCAAAGTGCCCAAACAATTAATGAAGTCCTTCCACAGGATTCGGAGACTACTTTATCAGATCAACCAACTCCACAAACATACCACAACAATTCACGGTTCTCATACCACATTCCTGTAGAACATTGTGTGGATAATAATGCTGAAACAAGCGATATTGCTCCTGATGACTTAGCTGTGGAGGACACGCCCACTTCAAGCATCAACAAAAAATATCCAGTGGAAAACATAATTGGACCACTTTCAGAAGGAGTTCTTACCAGAAGGATATCCATTCTTGCTCAGACTGCTTCAGCTGAGGAACTCTTACGCACAGCCAATCAGGTCCAATTAATTGTTGTTTATATTTTTGTTTCGTTTTGTAGGTAGAATTAAAGAATATCAAGATGGCTCTTATGGAATCAAGCTAGATAGAGGCGATGCAAGAAGAGTTGATGCACTTTAGAAGCTCATAGTATGGAATCGGGTTCCCTTGCCTAAAGGAAAACTACCTATTGGAACCAGATAGGTCTTCATAAACAAACGGGATGATTCGGGTGTCATCATCAGAAATAAGGCATGATTGGTAGTTCAAGGCTTCTACCAACAGGAAGGGATTGAGTACAATGAAGCCTTTGCACCAGTTTCAAGACTTGAGGCGATTCATATCTTCTTGGCCTATGCCTCTTACATGAAATTCTCTCTCTATCAGATTGATGTGAAGACAACCTTTTTATATGACAAGGTCAAAGAAGATATTTATTTATGTCAACCTCCTGGTTTTGAGGATTCGCAGTATCCTGAAGATATCTACAAGCTAGACAAAGCCCTTTATGGTCTTCATCAAGCCCTCACGCGTGGTATGTTACCCTCACCGATCACGTTCTGGCAAATGGATATACACGCGGAGCGATTGATCAGACATTGTTCGTTCGCAAGGATAAGGGTGATTTGATTCATGTCCAGATCTATGTGGATGATATTATTTTTGGTTCCACGAGCTTGGTGTTATGGAAGGAATTTCAGGAGGTGATGAAGAAGAAGTTTGAGATGAGCGCAAAGGGGGAAATGGCCTTCTTTCTAGGTCTTCAGGTAAAGCCAGATCAGAAGGAAGTGATGTTAGTCAGGGAAAGTATGTGACTGACATACGCACTAAGTTCAACATGTCGGATGCTAAGCCCGCCTCGCTCCTATTGCTGCTCGACCTGTCTTAACTTCGGATCTAGATGGTGAAGATGTTGAATAACATCTATACAAATCGATGATTGGTACACTGATGCACCTCACAGCTAGCCGACCTAATGTTATGTTCTTGGTGTGTCAGTGTGCCAAATATTAAGCAGATCTGAAGGCATCTTACCTGATTGTTGTCAAGAGAATTTTTTGCTAACTTGCTGGGAAACCTCAACTCGGCTTGTAGTATCCTAAAAATTCTGAATTTAAACTATATGCTTACTCTGACAGTGATTTTCGTGGATATAATCTTGACAGAAAGTCGACTAAGGTGGATGTCAATAACTAGGAGATCGCCTTGTGTCATGGCAATGAAAGAAGCAGACCACAGTATCTACGTCTACTACTGAAGCTGAGTATTTTGTTGTGTCAAGTTGTTGTTCCCAATTCATTTGGATGCAACATCAGCTTCTGGACAATGGTTTGAATTTTCTTGTCTCTCCTATATATTGTGATAATTAAGCATCTCTTAAGATCATCAAGAATCAGGTACAACACTTCAAAACTAAACACATTGACATCCAGATTCACTTTATCTGTGACTGCTTTGAACGCAAGCTTATTCATCTTGAAAATGTCCACACAGATGACAATCTTGCTGATCTTCTCACTAAACCGTTCGACACAACTTGCTTCCACCACTTGCTCGTGTCACTCAAACTAATAAGTTTTGATTAAAACAATTTTTGTAAATACGTTAAAAATTTGTGTTTTGTTTTATTTTTCACTTTTATCACAAATTTAGGGGGATAATATTTTAAAAAAAGATTTTCAATTTTTGAGCCTGCTTATAAGTTTAGGGGCGAAAAATACAGAAAAATACAAAAAGATTTTTGTTAAAAATTGAGTTAATTAATAAAAAACACAAAAAGATTTTTTTTTAAAGATTTAAGAAAAATACAACAAGATTTTATTAGAAAGTCAACTAAAGTGGATCAATAGGAAGTGAAATGATTTCTGATACTCAGAAATTTATTATCTTAATATAACTTTTTAAAAATAAGAACTTTAGTTAAATATAAATCACTAAAGAATAAATGCATATTTTTCCACGAAGAAGATTAGATGTGATCACTCAAAAAGATTAAATGAATAAGTGAGAAGTTTTGGTTAAAATCAGATAAACGATACAAATGCAATAACGATTTGACTTTTTGTGGAAATCTTTAAACCAAAATAATATTTTGTTCTCATATACTTGGAATTGGTCTTAGCGTCACACATATAGGTCTTTGCTCACACATCTTATTGTGTAAGCAAAGACCTAGATGTGTGACGCTAAGACCAATGCGTCGCCACATTAGTAAAATAAAAGATGCCAATGTGCACAAAGATGAAAGAACCCCTTACTGTTTTTTATTCGAATCTAAAATAATAGATCTGTTCTCATTTTCTCTTCTAAAACTCTGTTAAAACATTTCAAGTTCGTTATAACAAAATCATATTATTGAACAAAATATCTCAAAAAATTGATAGGTTGCATATTGAACTAGATAACATGTATGATTACTTCTCTGCTTCTCAAAGGATTTTAGAAAAACCCTTATTAAATTTTTGATCATATATCTTATCTTTGAAATATGGATAAACAAGCGGAAATCATTGGTGGGATATTATTATTTTAAGTTGGGTTTCTATAAGAAAATATAATAAGATAAACAAATTTCTGAAAAAGATTTGATCCCACAAAATTGACCCGACTTAATCTAAACCTGTCCAAAGTATATATTTTATTTTATTTTATATTATTTAAATTAGAAAATTCAAAATAAAAAGGTTCACGAAATAATAGTACTCGAAGAGAGTACACGAAACATCGTGTACTTCCCTTTGTCTATAAATAGAACGTGAAGTCTCATTTCGAGTACCCAAACTTCGTGAAATCCCAAATTTTCTCTTGGACGATCTCATTTTCTATTGAATTTTGTGCAAATCCACTCAGACCATTGTATAGATCCCATAAAAACGAACCTTGGTATAGATTTGAAAAAAATTTTGTCCCATGGAACAAAAGTTATACAAACTTTTCATTTTCGTATACTTTTGTTATTTAACTTTTACTGTTTTCATCAAATCTTCATGAAATAATCAAAATTGGAAACTCATTTTTTAATATGTTTTTCGTTTTTGGATTCTGAGCATTTTGAGACCAAAATGAACATCTATGGAACAAAATTGAGAGAGTTATGGACAAAAAACAGTACACGAAATTTTGAATTTCGTGAATATGATTTCGTGAACTTCTGGCTCGTGAACTCTGATTTCGTGAACTCATGTTCGTGAACACTGACTTTGTGAACTTAGTTTCGTGAACCTTGGCTTCATGAACTCCTAAAATTTTGTGAATTGTATTTCGTTCATGAACTTATTCCATTTCGTGAACTTCATCAGTTTCATGAACTTACCTTAGTTCGTGAACTTTATGATTTTCTTGAACTTGATTTTAACTTTGAATTTTTTTTTCTAAAATTTTTTAACTAACTTAGTTTGTTTGTTTTTCAGATGGATGAACTACATTTTGTCATGGATCATTACATGACTGCATTTCTAGGAGATCCAGCATAAAAGCATGAAATGTTCAAGTCTATGGTCCACAGATTGATACTGTCTCTTGTCAACTTTGCAATCATGGAGTGTCCAATGATTATATCTAGCTTCATCAAGGATTTATGGAACTCAGTCACTGAGGACAACAGTTTGTGGTTACTAAGCAGGTCATAAGGGAACGTCTACGGTTCGGGGACAAAGCTTCAAATCCAGCCGATCTTGATGATCAACCTATTGAAGCCACTTTACTAAGGATGGGATACGAGGGTCCTTACTCCCCTACTGAAAAGAAGGTGCTACATCCCTACTTGAGGTACTTGGCAAATGTTGTCACCCAGTGCCTTTCAGGAAGGAAAGGAGGTTACGATGTGCTGAACGAGACTCTTAGCTCCTAAATTGTAGCCATCGCCCTAGGTGTTGGCTTCTGATTCTCCTGGATGGTTTTTAAAGATGTACGAAAATATCAAAGGCAAAAGGAAGGAGGGGTTCTTGGCATTCCCTCGGTTTATTTAGATCATCTTCTACAAACGCCATCACAACCTTGTCCCAACAGTTGGCATACTAGTACAGAAGAATATGAACCATGACATCTTCTACTATACGGTGATGAACAAGAAAGGGAAGAAAACATTCATAGGCATGAGGACTTTAAAGAAATTTGGGAGATTATTTTCCGGCTTAGAAGACGAGATTCCCGAGCATGCCACCACGACTGCCTTTGTTGCCGAGGAACATGATAAGGCACATGCTGCTATATCAGAAAGGTCTGCTTCCTCAGATTCATCAGACCCTGAAAGTGAGTATATTTTTGAGAAGAGTGAAAGATACCCGACAAATGATCGGGAGAGGGAGATTTTATTGGGCAGTAAGACAGCAGCTAAAGCCTCAAAGCCTTCATCAAAAGGCAAAGGTGAAGGTTATGTGCCTTCACCATAGCTAGCACCAAAGAGACGGCTCAAGATGGTGTCAAGGAGGACCGGGGATCCTCTCTATATTTTATCAGCAATATTTACCAACCTCGCACCAAGAAAAGTATTATAGGGAATATGCTACCATTCCTCAGAGGGATGATGAGCCGATGAGGGTGTTTATGGCTCGATTTACACGGTTAGCCAGTTTTCTGGGAGATGCGGTAAGAAATCAACAACTGCAAGCTAACAAAATGAAATGGGTAGTGTGTGAAAGGGTTAGGAAAATGATAGTGATGATGACATTTAATAACATCATTGAAGTTGCCGATGTCGTTCAGAATCTTGAGTTGGCAGAAAAGATAAAACCATTTGGAGAAAGTAAAAAGAGAGATCGTGAAGGTGATAGCATTTCGTATTCTAGACAATTATCGTCACAAACTTCTTATTCAAAATGCTATAAACCAAAATCCAATCATAATCAATATTCTTGGTATAACAGTAATCAGTTTCAACAACATCACTCTTAAGCATTTCGGTTTGGTACTCCTAAGACACCTCAAAACTAACCCAACCAGAACCGAACTTTAGTGCCTCATGTCAACAATCATGCTCAACCACTGAATCAAAACCCAAACCCACATCCACCATGTATCACTTGTGGTAAACCTCATTGAGGCATATGTCATTTTACTAGAGGTTTATGTTTTAGATGTGGACAAACTAGTCACCTGGTTATGGACTGTACTCAGACGGATACACGGGCTAATATTGGCAAAAACCCTGGTAGAACTACTGCTGGAAGAAGAGTTTTTGCACTGACTGCACACGATGCTGTAAAGACACCTGGTGCGAATTTCTGTAAATTTAAATTTTTGTAATAAATCTGTGTAATTTAAGCTTAATTATCTGTAATTAAACGTGTCTTACCTAGTTAGTACTGATTTAGATATTATTTCTCGTATTCTTCATTATGGCGTTCGTGACATAAATGTGTTATTTGACACACGTGCTACACATTTGAGTGTCTAATCTTTTTACTAAGTACCTCATTATTACACCAGCTATTATGGAACCTGCACTGGTTATTACCACTACTGTTGAAGATTCGATTTATATTTCACACATGTTTCATGACTTCCAATTCAGATTGAATCCATTATCCGAAAGGCTGATTTAATTCTGATGCAAATAAATGATTTTGACATACTTTTTGGTATGGATTGGTTATCTAGGAACCAAGTAACCATAGAATTTCAAACCCGTCATGTACTCTTTGGCGATCCGACGAGTCCTTTATTTGTTTATCAAGGAACTCATCCTCGTAAACCTCTAAAAATTATCTCAGCTCTTAAAGCTCAAAAATTTCTATCACATGGTTTTGCTGCATTTCTAGCGTCAGTGAAAATTTTTCTGAAATTGAACTTAGCATTTCTGATCATTCCATTATTTGTGAATTTCCTGACGTTTTTCCTGAAAAATTACCCGGTATTCTGCCTGATCGTGAAGTAGAATTCACCATTGATCTCATTCCTGGTGCTGAAACAATTTCTATGGCTCCTTATCGTATGGCACCAACGGAACTCAAGGAGTTGAAGGAGCAATTAGAAGGTTATTAGATCTGGGATTCAGTCGGCCCAACGTTTCACCATGGGGTGCACCAGTACTATTCATTAAGAAGAAAGATGGCACAATGAGATTGTGTATAGACTATCATGAATTCAATAAAATTACCATTCGCAATCGATATCCATTACTGCGTATCGAAGACTTGTTTGACCAACTTCTAGGTGCAAAGTGCTTTTCAAAAATTGATCTGAGCTTTGGTTACCATCAGCTAAAAATCAAGGACTTAGCTATTTCCAAATCTGCTTTTCGTACTCGATATGACCACTATGAGTTTGTATTGATGTCGTTTGGATTAACTAATGCTCCAGCCGTGTTCATGGATTTGATGAACAGGGTATTTCATGACTTCCTTGACAAGTTTGTCATTGTATTCATCAATGATATTCTTCTATACTTGAAAAGTAAGAAAGAACATGAAGAACATATCTGGGCAGTACTTGAAATCTTACGACAGAAGAAACTATACGCAAAATTTTCAAAGTGCGAACTTCTGGCTTGACAAAGTTTCATTAAATAGGTAAGACTAAGTACATATTATGTTTATTTAAATCATAGTATTTTATGTTGTGTAATGTTTCTGTAAATCTGTTCCTATAATCATTAAATATTATTTCGGTATTTTATTCCGAATTCCGATTAACACGATATGAAATCGTGTTTCTGTGTTTCGTTTAACATGCAATAGATCTAAATTATATAGTATTCATTATTGCATGATACGAACATGACACTAATTGGTAGTTTGACTACCCAATGAACTTTCTAAAATTGTATTATCTTACCCGAGCATGCCCCTACCTGTAAGGATGACTATAGGCCCTTTCATGGCGGCAACCATGATGTGGAAGCATCCGTGACGGTTAGATGAGTTCACGGTGTCTCCATTACTACTCTAATAGTACATTGTTGACATACTGAATTTTGGGGAGGGTATGGACTGGTCCTATGATATTTTAGACTGCACATTTCCGATTTCTGGGGGATAGTGTTGTGTATGCCAACACGCACTATCTCTTGTGTCTTGTAAGTATGAGTAGCTACACGTGAACCTTATGCTTATTATATGTATACATCAGCTTGTGGTATATTCTGATTGTACTAAATCTGGCTTACAATATAACCTGTGTTATTATTTCTCAAAGGTTATATCATATCAAATTCATACTACCATTTACTGTTTTGTTTCTGTTTATTGCTCTATTATTGATTTCTACTTCTAATCGTTATTCTGAGTATCTTCATCACCTTCTGTATTTCTTTTAATTACTATTTTTTATCTATTACTGAGCATTCGTTGGCTCAGTCGTATTTGTTTTCATGTTGTTTATCTGTATTGTGTAGGTAATCAAGGAAACTAGACGAGAAACTTCTGTGAGTAAAATTTGACATAAAACTGAAGATTCACTGCTTTTATAGTAAATTTAATAATTAAACTTAGAACTTAAATGTTTGTTTTGCCATGTTTAATTATCTACTTAAGACATACGTATTTATGTTTTTAAATACATTTGGGATTGTTTCATATAAATCCGATTCTGTATACGCGACACGTCATCTTTAAACCGGGTTGGGTGTCGCATAAATACTGAAGAACAACTGAAGACTTTAGTTTCCATAGTTGTTGACTTTTTATTAGTTGTTGTACTCTTTTGTCTATATCAATGTTTGTAAATTTGTCAGACAAAGATGTTTGTACAATTTTCAGCACTTTGTCTTATTAATTTTTTCTTGCTGCATTTAATATTTGGGTACTTATATCCCAACATTCCCTAAACTTTATGAATTGAATTTCCCAAAAATCTTTGTGTTATTTCTCTGTTATTCTCATTTTAGCTAACTTAACAAACTATTGAAATAACCGAGTGTTTGACTTAAGAGGGAGTTTATACCTAATCTTTGACCTAAGAGTCTAAAGTCTAATATACCTGGTAAAGAACTTCCAAATGCAACACTATTTTAGAAATCTTTGAATGTAAAACCTAAACTTATTCAAATCCTGATTTAGAATTCAAAAAATGCACATAAACAAACATCAAATCTTGTCTTCAAATCTTATCAAATATAGTTGTATTGTAATTTTATGTAATATTGGTAGGTGGTTACTATTCTTTCTAATTGCTAGTGGGGTGGTGGGTTGGCTGAGGTATACCTTATAAATAAGCACCAATGAGTAGAACCAAAAGTTTGACCAATAAATGAATCGTCAAGTTAATATAACTTATAATAAACTATTCATTAGTTAAAACTATTAGTCAAATCAATTGTTACTCATATACTAAGATTTGATGTGAATTATTACATCAAGTCAAATTAAAGTTATTAGTAACTAATCTTTCATGAGGATAACTAAACTATTGTTAATTCAAAACACTCATAGCCGTGTAAAATATTTGCACATAGAAAACAAAAAATTAAATAAATAAATAAATGTGTTGTTCATATAGCTTTTATTGGAATTTATCATACCTCATAATCCTAAATCAAAAGACAGCATGTACTCTTCTAATGCCTTCCAAGTAGTAGTTAAAGACATTGAAACGCTAGTTTATGAGACTAATTTAATAGACTTCAATTCTTGATAAGCATAAACTTTAGACTAAGACTCCACTATTTGATCAACGAATGCTTAAAGCTCGACCTATGATTCCATTTTCCAGCCTATGATTTTAAATTCAAAACTTTATTTACCGTATAATTTGTCATGTTATCTAATGAAACCTTTACACTACTACATGAACTCAAGACCCTATCATGGGATACATTAATCACACAATATGAGAAATTCATAAGTAACTTAAATTTAAATCCAAAACAAGTGATTCTTAGCAACCTATAATCTAAGGAAAATCGCGTTGAACAACCTACAACCGTAACAATTCAACGAAAGTAGGTGAGAGTGTGTTGTTTGCATTCTTTCTAATTATTTTAGATTCAACAAATGTAAGTTATAATAGAATTTAAATTAATACTTAGACAACATGGCGAAAACCTCAATATTGATTTTCAAAAACACTTCTAGAAACAAAATTTACACCATTCATGATCACACACATATGTCAATCATGAGAATGTGTCAAATCAAAAAGAAGTTTTTAAAACTTCTTGACACAATATACATTCTTATAGCATAAAAGTTTCGTTATCTCGAAGTAACCTATATGATTGTTGATCACTAAATGCTTAACTCGATCACACAACTTAATATTTCATCCATAATCCTATTTATCTAAAAATGCATCAAACTACGTTTTGATGAGAATTACAAGTTTCGCGATCCTTTCTCATTTTAAAACACATGAATCTTCATTTGCAATGTGAAAGCGATCATATGATCAATAATCATCAATAGTATTGTGTATACTGCTTGAAAATGAAGAAACGCAAATTTTGGATATTGTTACAATTTTTCTCTCATTTTACGAATAAATAGAAATTTCATCATCATTATACTTAGTTACATCTTATCATGCAAGATCCTCCAACATTCTCAGAAGAACAAGGGTAGTAACTTGCACACATGAAAACAACACATTCTATATTTTTAAATGAATAGAATCTTAATATTCTTTTTATTAAAGTGTACATTGGTTATTCAATACTCTTCACTTATAAATTATGGTGATTATATATTGGAAAGAAAATATCTCTGCAACCTTCTTGATAAAGCATAGAGTGGTTATTTAATGCACTATGTAAGGAAATTTATGGAGATCCTATCAAACAACCCAAAACGTAGTCAAACATTGGTAATCGAATTTAGTAGAAAATAAAACAGTTCAACTGAAACTAAGAAATTATTTATTTTGGTGAAAAGTCTTTTTCAAATAAATTTCCGGACAATATTTTTCTAAAGGAAGAGAGAATTTGACCTTCAGGGCATTTCAAGGATAAATTTGAAATTAAATGTGTCAAGTTATAATAGCTATGGGAAGGCTTTCTAAATTAATGTAACGACCCATTTTAGGATAATATTAGAATATAATATAATTGATGGATAATTACGGTGATATTTTAATTTATTTGTGTTTTAAATAACATTTTAGGGTATTAGAGTGAACTAGTAACTAACTTTATTAGGTTGGTTAAGTAAATTAAACAAATTAAATGTTTGAGAGACTAAAATTTCCAAATGAGCAAAGTTTATAAGAAAGGAGAATAAAACTTTGACTTAGTCAAAATACACATTTCATGTGTGTGTTGTGTGTGTTTATGGCGACGGGAGGAATAGAAGAGCCAAGGGAGATCAATCAAAATTGGAGCTTGATTCTTTGTCTGATCGTTAATGTAGCTATGCAATTGAGTTCTCCTGCTTCATATTGCATCTAGGTAAGTAATTTTGTTACTTTTGGTGGTGAAATTCGTGGATCTCTTATGGGGGTATGAGTAGGATGGGTTATTCCGAAATTGTAGTTTGGATAGTGTTTATATATCGTTAATCATCATTAATATCATCTTAGAACGAATGTTAGATCATTTCATGGAGTTCGGGGTAGTTTGATTAAAATAGAGTTTTAATGGTTCATGAGGAGATGAACTAGAAGTCTTATAATGGTTGTTTGATCATAACTAAATGATGATATGATGATGTGATTTGAAACACGGAATCTATATAAATTGGTTAATTGGGGGTGATTGTTGAACT
>SZYD01000177.1:0-79997 GCA_009363875.1 Mikania micrantha | reverse complement strand
TTATAGTATTTTAAGCCATTTAGCATGCTCAAAATACAACACGTGTACAAATCGGTTTTTGCAAAAAATAAGTTACTAAATATAGTAACTTTGTAGTTTTTGCATCAAATCACCATTTAAACGTTTCTAAACAACTTTTCATATCATCATTCATCATAATATGTCATCTAACAACATTTAATCATGTCAACATATCCGATTTCATCATCTATCAATATTCTTACCCAAAAAGTTACTAAAAATGGTAATATTGCTAGAAACGACCATAACATCATCAAATCACATTTTAGACATTCTTATCATCATATTATATTAACATCCTACATTCAATTCCATATACATGCATGTCTCTACCATTATCATTCATAACATCATTTTACCAACAAAAAGTTTCTATAAATAGAAAGATTGTCAAAAATCATATTTTAACCATTCTAAACTAAATCAAATCATGTAGTATGCTCCCAATATCATCTATGAACATTCAAAAGTACTCAAAATCATCCCAACCATCCTAGATCATACATGCATGGCAATATATCAACATTTTGCATACAAATCATGTGTTCTATCAATACCCACCATCATGGATCATCACCAAACATCATCTAATCATGTTAGATCATCATAGATCACATCAAAACTAAAAAACCCATAAACAAAATTCGTGCATGTGCTTTACCCATGCTTGCATGTGTGATTTATCACTTGCATGTGAGTGTAGGAATGAAAAGAGTGTGTGTAAACATGTAGGGGATACCTCACAAGCTTTAGATCGACAAGAGGGTGTTGGAGCAGCTCTGGAGACTTCTGGACAGCAGCCTTATCAGTCAACAAGGAGGTGGTGATGGTGGTTGAGTCTCTAAAGGCCTCCCTTCAAATGGTGTTCAAGCTTCCAAGAGCTTCAAATCTTCAAAAAATGGCTTCTAGGAGCTTCAATGGTGATGTTGCAGGTGAAATGACGAAGTAGAGCCGAATTATGGTGCTAGAGCTCGGGAGATGTGTGTAGGGTGGCCAAGAAATGATTTCATCTTGTTTAAATAAAGATTCTGCGAACTGGGTCCCTCGCGTAGCGCGACAGGTTCAAGACTTCCCCTCGCGTAGCGCGAGAGAGTTCCGCGTTCAAATTTCCCCCGCCACTTGTCGCGTATCGCGACAGTGTCCTTCTGGATCGTCGCGTAGCGCGACAGATCCCCTGGTGAGCCCAATAGGCCCATTTTCATTGGTTTGATCCGTTCGTTGCCGTTTTCACGTTTACGAACTTTCGTTTGGCCTTGTTTGAACTTCCAAGTTCAATGTGTGAGTGTTTCGTGAGGTTTCGAGTGCTGTGTTCACAATGTGTTAGACGTTCACCAACGTTCGTGTGTTTTGACACGTGTGTGCTGTTTGCCGATAATTCCACGAATTATCAAGTCATGTGTCAGTGTTCGTACTGTCGTGCCACGTGTCACACTAAATCAATCTAATTCTAGTGCACGTGTACATAATGCATTTAAATAAACATTTAAATAAAATCAAAGCTGACCTGGAAATTACGGGGTGTCACAAGTTAGAGGAGAGACTTGCTCATATTGAGGGAGCGCAGGATGATGTGGTCGCTAGGACTCAGGATGTTATCCAGTGACAGGAGGAGGTCGCCGCTGACGTCATGGACATCCGTGATAGGACTACGTTGCTCGAGGAGCAGAAGGATTTCTTAGCCGCAGTGACACATGGACACGATGGACGGTTGGCAGCTGTGGAGGTTGCCAGTGAGGAGAACCAGGCCATGATCCAGGCCAGCGATGCCATGTTAAATGCATGGGTCGAACAGTTCCTAGAGGAACAACAGCCCGAGCCAGAGCCCCAATTCGAGGCGGAGGACCTCGAAGAGGGAGATGCCGACGAGGATTCTGCTGAGGATCCCGAGGAGGAGGACGATGATGGTCCTGCCGATAGTGGGGATTCACACTCCACGGTTGTCTAGTTAGATTTCCTATTTCAGTATTTTATTCCTTTCAGTATTTTACTTTTGTATTTTCAGATGAGCGGGATGTGCTCATAGAAGCTTTGGTAGTATTTCCTTTTAAAATCATTGTACTCCAAAGTTTGATATTAATGAGAATTATGCTTTATTATTATCTGTTGTATTGTTATGACTGCTATTGATACAATCTCTATTATTATATCTAACTTGACGTTTGACATGACAACTATTCTAACCTTGGCTAACACGTGACATATGTTGACTAACACTCTAACCCCTCTATATAGAGATATGTCCGGAAGAGGAACCAATGCCCTACGACTCAAACGCAAGGCCGAAAAGGCACGGATCGACATGATGGTCGAGCGCAAATTCAACAAGGTACTCGCTGAGTACGAAGCCAACCGACATACCAGCGAGACGAGTGGCACTAACAATGGTATTAACTTTTGCCTAACATGACTAGCATAGTATAGGCAGTATAGACACTAACACGTTGCAATGAACTCCGATGCACAGGATCTCATGGGGGAGTAGCAAAGGGATGCTCGTTTAAAGCCTCCTGAGCTGTCACCCTCACAAGTTCCAAGGTACTGAAAGAGCAGTGGGACTGCTTCGTTGGATAGAGAAGCTGGAGTCAGTCTTCTCCATGGCTGAATGCTCGGATGAGAACCGGGTGAAATACGCCACAGGAACTCTGGAGGGACCAGCCCTCACCTGGTGGAATACCCATGTCCAGACCCTTGGACTGGAGACTGCAAACTCCATCCCATGGGAGAACTTCACCAGGATTCTGCATGAGGAATATTGTCCTCGTGACGAGATCAGGAAACTTGAGGAAGAATTCTGGGTACACAAGATGGCAGGGTCAGAAATCGAGAAGAAGTACTGCACTCGGTTTCATGAACTGTGCAAGCTCTGCCCGGCAATGTGACGCCGGAGTATAAAAAGATCGAGCAGTTCATCAGGGGATTGCCGAGCAGATACAGAGCATGGTGACTGCTTCCGATCACACCACAATTCAACCATTGATCCGACTTGCCCACAAACTAACTGATCAGGCAGTAGCACAGGGAAAACTGCCAAAGAGGGGTGAACACCTGAAACCCCAAGAACCCAAGCGAAAGAGGGAACCCAGCAACAACCGTATCTTTTCACCCCAACAGCCAACTCAACACCGACCTACACCTGCCAAGGTCTTCACTGCCACCCAACCAAACAATCAGGACAGAAGGGGGTATCGGGGCAACAACCCCAAATGCAACAACTGCTCATACCACCATCACGGCCCATGCCGAAGAGTTCGGTGCACCAACTGTGGCAGGAATGGACACCAGGCCAAGGAATGCCGATCGAAACCCAACCCCAACCTCAACAAGGATAATACATTGAAGGGGTGATTCACCTGCGGAAAGCCAGAGCATATGCGTAAAGATTGCCCGCAAAACAAGAACGCAGGCGGCAACCCAGCAAGGGGAAGGGCGTTCGTGATCGGATCCGGTGAAGCTAAAGATGATCCAAACGTCGTCACCGGTACGTTCCTTTTAAATAATGTCTACGCTAGCATATTATTTGATACCGGTGCCGATAAGAGTTTTATCTCTAGTGAATTTAGTAAATTGCTTGATATGACACCAACACCACTAGATTATAAGTATACCGTAGAGTTAGCTGATGGCAAACTTATCGAAACACAACATATCATCAAAGGGTGTGTTCTAACACTAGCAGACCATCAATTGGTGATTGACCTGATGCTGGTAACTCTCGGAAGCTTCGACGTGGTGATTGGAATGGATTGGCTATCTGCGAACCATGCCGAGATCGTGTGCAACGAGAAGATTGTACGAGTTACATTACCAAGTGGCGAGCAGATCTCAATCCAAGGAGAACGACGCGGGATACCATTAAACATTATGTCCTGCATGAAGGCAAGCAAATACCTGCATAAAGGATACACGGCTATTCTAGCACTTATCTCCGAACAATATAAGAAGGAACGGAAGATTGAGGACATCGCTGTTGTTCGCGATTTTCCGGAGGTTTTTCCTAAAGATCTACCGGGACTGCCACCAGCGCGACAAGTGGAGTTCCAGATAGATTTAGCACCAGGAGCAGCACCGATAGCCAAGGCACCATACCGATTGGCTCCTACTGAAATGCAAGAGTTATCTAATCAACTGCAAGAGTTGTTAGATAAAGGATTTATTAGACCGAGTTTCTCACCTTGGGGAGCTCCGGTCTTATTCGTGAAAAAGAAGGACGGTTCATTCTGAATGTGCATCGACTACCGAGAACTAAACAAGGTGACGATCAAGAATCGATACCCTCTACCTCGAATAGATGACCTGTTTGACCAACTACAAGGGTCAAGTTACTATTCGAAAATCGATTTAAGATCCGGTTACCATCAACTTGGAATACAGGAGGAAGACATACCAAAGACAGCATTCAGGACACGATACGGACATTACGAATTTCTAGTCATGCCTTTTGGATTGACTAACGCACCGGCAGTATTCATGGATCTCATGAATAGGGTGTGTAAACCGTATCTCGATAAGTTCGTAATCGTATTTATTGATGACATTTTGATCTATTCTAAGACTCAAGAAGAACATGCCGATCACTTGAGACGTGTCTTAGAACTACTGAAGAAGGAACAACTATACGCGAAGTTCTCCAAATGTGATTTCTGGATTCGCGAAGTTCAGTTCCTTGGACATGTAGTAAACGAGAAAGGGATACACGTAGACCCAGCCAAGATCGAGGCAATCAAGAATTGGGCAACACCTAAGACCCCAACTGAGGTGCGGCAGTTCTTAGGGTTGGCCGGGTACTATAGGAGGTTTATAGAGGGATTCTCGAAGATCGCGCAATCATTGACTTCCCTTACACACAAAGACAAGAAATTCGAATGGGGAGAAAAACAAGAAACTGCTTTCAATCTGTTGAAGCAGAAATTGTGCACTGCACCAATTTTATCGCTACCAGACGGGTGCGAGGATTTTGTGGTATACTGTGACGCATCAAAGCAAGGACTCGGTTGTGTGCTGATGCAACGCGAGAAAGTTATAGCATATGCGTCACGACAATTGAAGGTGCACGAAAAGAACTACACAACTCACGATTTGGAGTTGGGAGCCGTAGTGTTCGCACTGAAGATCTGGCGACACTATCTGTATGGCACCAAGTGTACAATATTTACGGATCGTAAGAGCCTACAGCACATTTTCGACCAAAAGGAGCTGAACATGAGACAACGCAGATGGGTCGAGCTAATAGGCGATTATGACTGTGCAATCAAGTATCACCCTGGAAGGCTAACGTAGTAGCCGACGCACTAAGCCGGAAGGAAACAACCAAATGCGTACGCGCACTGCAACTCACCATCCACTCCGAACTACCGAATCAAATTCGGGTCGCACAACAACTTTTTATTTCTGTCTACTATTTTTGTCTGTCTAAACTGTGAATTCACCAACTTTTAGTTGACACTTTTCGCATGTATTCTCAGGTAACTGATGGAGCACACGCAAGGATACGCACAAGGACACTCTAAGGAGTCTGGCTTTCATATAGACTCGCGTCCTAGGCTTCTGTGTGCATTTGATGTGTTTTGAAAACAATTTAAACATTGTAGTGTCTGTTAAACAGTTTACTTTCCGCTGCAACTTACCTATTTTATCAAACTATTTCCGCTGCATATGTAATGATTATTCCGCTGCTTTGATTGAAAACTTGTTTGTCTTGAAACTGTGTGATTGTACAACTCATATAGAGTCGTTCTATATGACCATGAGCTGTGATCCTGGCCACGTCACACCCACGTGGACTGACACCACGAGTGGGAATTTGGGGGTGTGACAATTCTCCCCGTATTTTGAAAGTTTGCAAAAAGTTTAAAGAGTGGCCGTAAACTCACCTTAGTGATCGTCGGTAAAGCGTAAGCTCCCGATTTCCTTGGCGAGTCGGTCACCGGCTACCCTATATCGTATAGCTTATGTGAGTTCGTGTATGTGACCGTGTGTTTTGTGTTTGTGCTCAACAATCCTCGGTTGTTATCTGTCCATCTCGTTCTATGTTTGTCCGTGTTTGACCGTGTTAAGCTAACGACCCGTTGTGTCACACCCCCAATTTCCCACTCGTGGTGTCAGTCCACGTGGGTGTGACGTGGCCAGGATCATAGCTCATGGTCATATAGAACGACTCTATATGAGTTACACATTCACACAGTTTGTAAAATAATACAAGTTCATAAAAGTATGCAGCGGAAAATGTTAAACATCATAATACATAAGTTGCAGCGGAAAATGATTGTTCAAGACACTACATCATAAAATGTTTTCAAATCATAACAAATGCACACAACGCCTAAGATACGAGTCTATATGCAGGCCAGACTCCTTAAGGCTTCCTTGTGTGTATCCTAGCGTAAGCTCCATCAGTTACCTGAGAATACATGCGAAAAGTGTCAACTAAAAAGTTGGTGAGTTCACAGGTTTAGACAGACAGAAATTGTAGACAGATATATACTGGACATGTTTAAGTTTAGTTGTTGGATCTACGATCCGTGAGTGTGTCATGTCATCTTACCGAAACTAGACTGTTTCCATTTGCCTCCGCGAGTCATCGCTGGACTCGCAATTTACATCGATTATTACACTCGTTATGACCTCCAGTCAAAGTTGTTGCCGAGTGGGGCTAGTCAAACCCAGTAGTACTACGTAATAACGACTCGTTCGTAACAATTAACGGTAAGGATAAGTGAGGGCTTTATGCGATAATAGTTACACTCAAAAATAGTTTAACAACATACCAGTCATACATCTAAAACAGTTGCATAGTATTCTCACCCCAAGATTGAGTAAAAGCAGTTAAAGAGTAAAAGTGGGGCCGTAAACTCACCTGAGTTTAGATATGCGTTAGCTCAAAGAGTACGTGTAGCTCGCCGGCTAGTAGTCACCTATATCACATAGGTACTATGAGTTTGTGTTCACAAGTGTGGGTCTCACCGGACCGTGTTAGTGTTCAACAACACTAAGTGGTTATGTAGGTCGAGTTGACCGTGTTTGGCCGTGTCGATCGTGTTTGACCTAACGACCCGTTGGTGACGGTTTGGATCAAGTGTTCGTGTAGCGTGCGGTTTTAGTGTCGTGTGAAGTGTACGGATACCAAAATCGTTCCCATGAGGAAACTTACCATTTATGGTAAGTTTCTATTTTGGGAAAGTTTCCATGTTTGGCAGGTTATGCATAAAATCATATTCCGATTATCCTAACATGCATATTTATCCTAAATGAGCATGTTATCACATAGCACATAGTTACACATAATCGTTTTAACATAGTTTGCGCGTAAAAGTTTCCATATTTGGAAAGTTTCTAAATTAAGCATGTTTCCACAAGTTTAACAATCAACATCATTTATTATCATCATGTTAGTCCTAAATAATCTATTAATCATGCTCGTTACAACTAACACGTGACAAATCGTAAACTTTATAAAATAAAGTTACTATATTTAGTAATGTTAGCAAAAATCACACTTTTGACTATCCTAGACATTTCTATGCATCAAGTATCTATCACAATAGTTTCTAATCATCATTTTAAGCATAACATTTAGATCTAAACACATGCATGTTACCATTTCATCAAGATTCATCAATATGTAACATAAAAGTTACTATTTATGGCAATAATCACCCAAATAACAAATTTTGACATCATCCAACATCTTAGATCATGTAGAATATCATCAATATCATTACTAACAACATTTCAATACCAAACATCATGTGAATCTACTTAGATCATCCATGCATGTTGTTAAAAGTAACCATCTACTAACATAATCACCAAATCACCATGGTTTTCAAATAAAATCATCATGTATCGTCATTAAATCATCAAATCAGTGAATAAATCAACAAACAACAGATCTAATCTATCAAAATTTCGAGATCAATGTGGTGATGGTGTTGCATGTGGCCAAAATGGCTTGCATGTGTGCCTAGTGTGTGTTTTAAGCAAGATTTGACCATAGAAACTACCTTCCAAAGCTTTAAATCACGAAATGGGGCTTGAGCAACTTCTGGAACAGCTCTAGGGAGGCTGGAGTCGACCCAAACGCGAAGAACAAGCAGGTAGGATGTCCTTGGGGCTTCTACAAAGCTTCAACCTTCAATCAATGGCCTCCAAAGGTTTGAGAATGGCTTCTCCTGGTGTAAAATGGTTGGAACAGAGTGCAAAGGGTCGAGGGAGACGAGTTTCAGTCGAGGGAATAGAGTAGAGTTCGGCTGAAATGATTAACATTGGATTTATAAAAGATTTTGCGTGTTGGGGTCGTCGCGTACCGCGACGTATGTCCAAAAAGCAGCTCCGCGTACCGCGGCGATTAAAATAATGATTCTGTTCCCGAAACACGCCGCGTACCGCGGTGGTTGAAGATGATCGGTCGTCGCGTACCGCGACGTTTTTCGGAGAATTCAAATTCTCCCGCTTGAGCTTCGCGTACCGCGAAAGCCCAATTGTATGTCCATCGCGTACCGCGATGGATCTCGGCTGAGCCCAATAGGTCCAATTTCATTGTTTTGAACCGAATCTTTCGTATTTCTCGAATACGATCATCGTTTCTCAACACATTGGCTTTGTTCTAACTAAATTAGGTTCACCGAACCTAAGTGCAGTGTTTTGTGTTACAGATTGATCCGTTCACCAACGTTCGTCATTCAAGACACGTGCGATTGTCGTGCGATAATTCCTCGAATTATCGGTGTGTTCATACTGTTGTGCCACGTGTCACACTAAATGCATTTATTCTAGTGCCACGTATGAAATAATAATAAACATTATTATTAAAATAATAGAGTTGCTGACCTGGAAATTACGAGGTGTCACATCATCCCCCAGTTAGTGGGAATTTCGTCCCGAAATTCAGTTCACGTGCTGGTGTGGGTTTGTTCGGCGAATAGATGAGGGTATTTGTTCTTCATCTGATCCTCACGTTCCCAGGTGTATTCCGGTCCTCGTCGTGAGTTCCATCGAACTTTTACAATGGGTATCTTACAATGTTTCAACTTCTTGAGTTCCCGGTCCATAATTTCCACCGGTTCCTCTATGAAGTGTAGTTGTTCATCGATCTGGATTTCCTCTAAAGGAATTGTGAGAGTTTCGTCCGACAAACACTTCTTGAGGTTTGAAACGTGAAACACGTTGTGTACGCTACTTAGTTCCTGTGGTAGCTGTAGTTCGTAGGCCACCGGGCCTATCCGTCTAGTGATCTCGAAAGGTCCAATGTAACGAGGGTTTAGTTTTCCTCGTTTCCCGAATCGAATCACTCCCTTCCAAGGCGAGACTTTAAGTAGTACCTGGTCTCCCACTTGGAACTTTAAAGGTTTGCGCCTTTTATCGGCATAGCTCTTCTGTCGATCCCGAGCTGCTGCCATTCTGTTGCGTATTTGCACGATCTTTTCAGTTGTTTCATGCACAAGTTCGGGTCCGGTCAGTTGGCTTTCCCCAACTTCCGCCCAACAGAGTGGTGATCTGCATTTACGCCCGTAGAGTGCTTCAAACGGTGCAGCTCCAATGCTTGTGTGGTAGCTGTTATTGTACGAGAACTCCACTAAAGGTAAGTGAGTCTCCCAGCTGTTACCGAAATCAATTACACATGCCCGAAGCATGTCCTCCAAAGTTTGGATGGTTCGTTCACTCTGACCATCCGTCTGTGGGTGATAAGCAGTACTCATATCCAACCTCGTCCCGAGTGCCTTGTGTAAGGACTTCCAAAAGTGAGCCGTGAAACGACTGTCTCGGTCTGATATTATGGAGATCGGGACTCCGTGTCTGGATACGATTTCTTTCAAGTAGATTCGAGTCAACTTTTCCAATTTATCCGTTTCTTTGATCGGCAGGAAGTGTGCCGATTTCGTAAGTCGGTCTACGATAACCCAGATGGTATCGCAACCACTTGTGGTCTTTGGTAGCTTTGTGATGAAATCCATGGAAATCTGTTCCCATTTCCATACCGGGATTTCTGGCTGTTGGAGTAATCCCGAAGGCTTCTGGTATTCTACCTTGACCTTTGAGCAAGTCAGACACTTACTCACATACGTTGCGATTTCTGACTTCATGTTAGGCCACCAATAAGTTGTCTTTAGGTCATGATACATTTTGTCAGAGCCTGGATGTACTGAGTATCGGCTCTTATGAGCTTCATCCATTACTACCTTCCTTAAGTCTCCGAATCGTGGAATCCAAATACGGTCCAGCAGGTAGTAAGCTCCGTCGTCCTTTTGTTTCATCTGTTTGTCCATCCCTCTCATGGCCTCGAGAGTGAGGTTTTCGGTTTTCAATGCTTCTTGTTGTGCGATCCGAATTTGATTTGGTAGCTCGGAGTGAATGGTGAGTTGTAGCGCGCGCACGCGTTTGGTTGTTTCCTTCCGGCTTAGCGCGTCGGCGACTACATTGGCTTTACCGGGATGATATTTGATTGCACAATCATAATCACCTATCAGTTCAACCCATCTGCGTTGTCTCATGTTCAGCTCCTTTTGGTCGAAAATGTGCTGTAGGCTCTTATGATCAGTAAATATTGTGCACTTGGTGCCATACAGGTAATGTCGCCAGATCTTTAGTGCGAACACTACTGCTCCCAACTCTAAGTCGTGAGTTGTGTAGTTCCTTTCATGCACCTTCAATTGTCGTGACGCATAAGCTATAACTTTCTCACGTTGCATCAGCACACAACCGAGTCCTTGCTTTGATGCGTCACAGTACACCACAAAATCCTCGCACCCATCTGGTAGCGATAAGATTGGTGCACTGCACAACTTCTGTTTCAACAAGTCGAAAGCAGTTTCCTGTTTTTCTCCCCATTCGAACTTCTTGTCTTTATGCGTAAGGGACGTCAACGATTGCGCGATCTTCGAGAATCCCTCGATAAACCGCCTGTAGTACCCGGCCAATCCTAAGAACTGTCGCACCTCAGTTGGAGTCTTAGGCGCTGCCCAATTCTTGATTGCCTCGATTTTGGCTGGGTCTACGTGTATCCCTTTCTCGTTTACTACATGTCCAAGGAACTGAACTTCGCGAATCCAGAAATCACATTTGGAGAATTTCGCGTATAGTTGTTCCTTCTTTAGTAGTTCTAAGACACGTTTCAAGTGATCGGCATGTTCTTCCTGAGTCTTCGAGTAGATCAAGATGTCATCTATGAATACGATTACGAACTTGTCGAGATACGGTTTACACACCCGATTCATGAGATCCATAAATACGGCCGGTGCGTTAGTCAACCCAAATGGCATGACCAGAAATTCGTAATGTCCGTACCGCGTCCTGAATGCGGTCTTTGGTATATCGTCTTCTTGTATCCTGAGTTGATGGTAACCCGATCTCAGATCGATTTTCGAATAGAAGCTTGACCCTTGCAACTGGTCAAACAGGTCGTCTATTCGAGGTAGAGGGTATCGGTTCTTGATCGTTACCTTGTTCAATTCTCGGTAATCTATGCACATACGGAATGAACCGTCTTTCTTTTTCACAAACAAGACCGGAGCTCCCCATGGTGAGAAACTCGGTCTAATGAATCCCTTGTCTAATAACTCTTGCAGTTGATTAGATAGTTCCTGCATTTCAGTAGGAGCCAGTCGATATGGTGCCTTGGCTATCGGTGCTGCTCCTGGCGTTAGATCTATCTGAAACTCCACTTGCCGTGCCGGTGGTAGTCCCGGTAGATCGTCAGGAAAGACTTCTGAATAATCGCGAACAACAGCAATGTCTTCAATCTTTCGTTCCTTCTTTGGTTGTTCGGAAATAAGAGCCAGGATAGCCGTGTATCCTTTCTTTAGATATTTGCTAGCCTTCATGCATGACATGATGTTTAGTGGTATCCCGCGTCGTTCTCCTTGGATTGAGATCTGCTCACCACTAGGTAACGTAACTCGTACGACCTTCTCGTTGCACACGATCTCAGCATGGTTTGCAGATAACCAATCCATTCCAATCACCACGTCGAAGCTTCCGAGAGTTACTGGCATCAGGTCGATCACCAACTGATGGTCTGCCAGTGTCAGAACGCATCCTTTGATGATGTGTTGCGTTTCGATGAGTTTTCCATCCGCTAACTCTACGGTATACTTATAATCTAGTGGTGTTGGTGTCATGTCAAGCAATTTGCTAAATTCACTAGAGATAAAACTCCTATCGGCACCGGTATCAAATAATATACTAGCGTAGACATTATTTAAAAGAAACGTACCGGTGACGACGTTCGGATCATCTTTGGCTTCACCGGATCCAATCACGAATGCCCGACCCCTAGCCGGGTTGCCTCCTGCGTTCTTGTTTTGCGGACAGTCTCGGCGCATATGTCCGGGCTTGCCGCAAGTGAAGCACCCCTTTAGTGTGTTGTCCTTGTTGGGGTTAGGGTTGAGGTTTGATCGGCATTCCTTGGCCAGGTGTCCGTTCCTGCCACAGTTGCTGCACCGAACTCTTCGGCATGGGCCGTGATGGTGGTATGAGCAGTTGTTGCATTTGGGGTTGTTGCCCCGGTATCCTCCTTTGTCCTGATTGTTCGGTTGGGTGGCAGTGAAGACTTTTGCAGGTGTGGGTCGGTGTTGAGTTGGCTGTTGGGGTGAAAAGGTTCGGTTGTTGTTGTTGTTGTTGGGCTCCCATTTCTTCTTGGGTTCTTGGGGTTTCAGATGCTCACCCCTCTTTGGCAGTTTTCCCTGTGCTACTGCCTGATCAGTTAGTTTGTGGGCAAGTCGGATCAATGGTTGAATTGTGGTGTGATCGGAAGCAGTCACTATGCTCTGTATCTGCTCCGGCAATCCACTGATGAATTGCTCGATCTTTTTATACTCCGGCGTTACCATTGCCGGGCAAAGCTTGCACAATTCATGAAACCGAGTGCAGTATTTCTCGATTTCTGACCCTGCCATCTTGTGTACCCAGAATTCTTCCTCAAGCTTCCTGATCTCGTCACGAGGACAATATTCCTCATGCAGCATCCTGGTAAAGTTCTCCCATGGGATGGAGTTTGCAGTTTCCAGTCCGAGGGTCTGGACATGGGTATTCCACCAGGTGAGAGCTGGTCCCTCTAGAGTTCCTGTGGCGTATTTCACCCGGTTCTCATCCGAGCATTCAGCCATGGAGAAAACTGACTCCAACTTCTCGATCCAACGAAGCAGTCCCACTGCTCCTTCAGTACCTTGAAACTTGTGAGGGTGACAGCTCAGGAAGGCTTTAAACGAACATCCCTTTGCCGCTCCCCCATGAGATCCTGTGCATCGTAGTTCAATGCAACGTGTTAGTGTCTAGGCTACCTATACTATGTTAGTCACGTTAGGCAAAAGTTAGTACCGTTGTTAGAGCCACTCGTCTCACTGGCGTGTCGGTTGGCTTCGTACTCTGCGAGTACCTTGTTAAATTTTCGTTCGACCATCATGTCGATCCGTGCCTTTTCGGCCTTGCGTTTGAGTCGAAGGGCATTGTTTCCTCTTCCCGACATGTTTCTATATAGAGAGGTTAGAGTGTTAGTCATCAGATGCTAAGTGTTAGCCGAAGTTAGGATTGTTGTCATGTCAAATGTCAAGTTAGCTATCATAACAAAGCTTCAAATACAGTAGTAATAATAAAGCAGATAATAATAATAAAGCATAATTTCCATTAATATCAATCTTGAAGTACAATAATTTGAAAAGAAAGTACAATGCGAATTTTCCGAGCACATCCCGCTCGTCTAGGCCAAAAGGAAATAAAATGAAACAAACAGTACCAGAATAATAAAACCCACTAATCCGAATCCATGGAGACATGGGAGATGTTGCTAGCTGCGTCCTCATCATCATCCTCGTCCTCTTCCGGGTCCTCTTCCGGATCCTCGTCGAGACCCTCGAGGTCCTCGGCCTCGAACTGTGGCTCATCGTCCTCAGCTGGTGGCTCCTCGATAAATTGCGCCGCCCATGCGTTAAGCATGGCGTCGCTTGCCTGCACCATCGCCTGCGTCTCGACGATATCTGTCCGGTTCTCGGTAATACGCCCGTCGTGCTCCTGCACAACATCAACTATTTGCCCATGCTGGGACATGAGCTGAGCCACTTGGAGACGTAGTGTCTCCACCGTCTCCTCTAGACGATCCTTCTCCTCCTCCAGCCGGTCACTTCGCCTTTCCAGGCGATCGTTCTTCTCGCGAAGAACACGAACCTCATCGGATAGCTCGGCGTTCCTCCGTAACTCCCACCGGGTTACGGCAACATGAGCCGCGAAGGCTCTCTCCATCGGCATCCCAAGTGCCGGCAGTCGTGGACCTTCAGAGGTATCACCTCTGTATCGCGGGGTAGGCACCCGTTCAGCTACAACCCACTCTTGTAGGAGGTTAGGCAACCACCCCCAATAGCGCTCCCGTGCTAACATCTGGGTCCTCCTCTCCATCTCTGCATCTACCTGTGCTACTATGCTGTCGATCCTACGTCGACTGTCCTCAGTCAAGTCGTCAAGGGCTGGGCGTCTGCCCGGGTTCCTGTCAGCGTTTCCGTTGCTGTCAGCCATCCTGTAAGTTTTCAGGTTAGTAAATAACAGTCTGATAGTAATAATAACAACATCAGTGTGCAAGTTCTAGTGTTGTGTCTAATGTAGAGCAGTGGCTATAGTCTAAGTTTACTATATGCAAACCTAGTTCCCTATAACCAAGGCTCTGATACCAGTCTGTCACACCCCCAATTTCCCACTCGTGGTGTCAGTCCACGTGGGTGTGACGTGGCCAGGATCATAGCTCATGGTCATATAGAACGACTCTATATGAGTTACACATTCACACAGTTTGTAAAATAATACAAGTTCATAAAAGTATGCAGCGGAAAATGTTAAACATCATAATACATAAGTTGCAGCGGAAAATGATTGTTCAAGACACTACATCATAAAATGTTTTCAAATCATAACAAATGCACACAACGCCTAAGATACGAGTCTATATGCAGGCCAGATTCCTTAAGGCTTCCTTGTGTGTATCCTAGCGTAAGCTCCATCAGTTACCTGAGAATACATGCGAAAAGTGTCAACTAAAAAGTTGGTGAGTTCACAGGTTTAGACAGACAGAAATTGTAGACAGATATATACTGGACATGTTTAAGTTTAGTTGTTGGATCTACGATCCGTGAGTGTGTCATGTCATCTTACCGAAACTAGACTGTTTCCATTTGCCTCCGCGAGTCATCGCTGGACTCGCAATTTACATCGATTATTACACTCGTTATGACCTCCAGTCAAAGTTGTTGCCGAGTGGGGCTAGTCAAACCCAGTAGTACTACGTAATAACGACTCGTTCGTAACAATTAACGGTAAGGATAAGTGAGGGCTTTATGCGATAATAGTTACACTCAAAAATAGTTTAACAACATACCAGTCATACATCTAAAACAGTTGCATAGTATTCTCACCCCAAGATTGAGTAAAAGCAGTTAAAGAGTAAAAGTGGGGCCGTAAACTCACCTGAGTTTAGATATGCGTTAGCTCAAAGAGTACGTGTAGCTCGCCGGCTAGTAGTCACCTATATCACATAGGTACTATGAGTTTGTGTTCACAAGTGTGGGTCTCACCGGACCGTGTTAGTGTTCAACAACACTAAGTGGTTATGTAGGTCGAGTTGACCGTGTTTGGCCGTGTCGATCGTGTTTGACCTAACGACCCGTTGGTGACGGTTTGGATCAAGTGTTCGTGTAGCGTGCGGTTTTAGTGTCGTGTGAAGTGTACGGATACCAAAATCGTTCCCATGAGGAAACTTACCATTTATGGTAAGTTTCTATTTTGGGAAAGTTTCCATGTTTGGCAGGTTATGCATAAAATCATATTCCGATTATCCTAACATGCATATTTATCCTAAATGAGCATGTTATCACATAGCACATAGTTACACATAATCGTTTTAACATAGTTTGCGCGTAAAAGTTTCCATATTTGGAAAGTTTCTAAATTAAGCATGTTTCCACAAGTTTAACAATCAACATCATTTATTATCATCATGTTAGTCCTAAATAATCTATTAATCATGCTCGTTACAACTAACACGTGACAAATCGTAAACTTTATAAAATAAAGTTACTATATTTAGTAATGTTAGCAAAAATCACACTTTTGACTATCCTAGACATTTCTATGCATCAAGTATCTATCACAATAGTTTCTAATCATCATTTTAAGCATAACATTTAGATCTAAACACATGCATGTTACCATTTCATCAAGATTCATCAATATGTAACATAAAAGTTACTATTTATGGCAATAATCACCCAAATAACAAATTTTGACATCATCCAACATCTTAGATCATGTAGAATATCATCAATATCATTACTAACAACATTTCAATACCAAACATCATGTGAATCTACTTAGATCATCCATGCATGTTGTTAAAAGTAACCATCTACTAACATAATCACCAAATCACCATGGTTTTCAAATAAAATCATCATGTATCGTCATTAAATCATCAAATCAGTGAATAAATCAACAAACAACAGATCTAATCTATCAAAATTTCGAGATCAATGTGGTGATGGTGTTGCATGTGGCCAAAATGGCTTGCATGTGTGCCTAGTGTGTGTTTTAAGCAAGATTTGACCATAGAAACTACCTTCCAAAGCTTTAAATCACGAAATGGGGCTTGAGCAACTTCTGGAACAGCTCTAGGGAGGCTGGAGTCGACCCAAACGCGAAGAACAAGCAGGTAGGATGTCCTTGGGGCTTCTACAAAGCTTCAACCTTCAATCAATGGCCTCCAAAGGTTTGAGAATGGCTTCTCCTGGTGTAAAATGGTTGGAACAGAGTGCAAAGGGTCGAGGGAGACGAGTTTCAGTCGAGGGAATAGAGTAGAGTTCGGCTGAAATGATTAACATTGGATTTATAAAAGATTTTGCGTGTTGGGGTCGTCGCGTACCGCGACGTATGTCCAAAAAGCAGCTCCGCGTACCGCGGCGATTAAAATAATGATTCTGTTCCCGAAACACGCCGCGTACCGCGGTGGTTGAAGATGATCGGTCGTCGCGTACCGCGACGTTTTTCGGAGAATTCAAATTCTCCCGCTTGAGCTTCGCGTACCGCGAAAGCCCAATTGTATGTCCATCGCGTACCGCGATGGATCTCGGCTGAGCCCAATAGGTCCAATTTCATTGTTTTGAACCGAATCTTTCGTATTTCTCGAATACGATCATCGTTTCTCAACACATTGGCTTTGTTCTAACTAAATTAGGTTCACCGAACCTAAGTGCAGTGTTTTGTGTTACAGATTGATCCGTTCACCAACGTTCGTCATTCAAGACACGTGCGATTGTCGTGCGATAATTCCTCGAATTATCGGTGTGTTCATACTGTTGTGCCACGTGTCACACTAAATGCATTTATTCTAGTGCCACGTATGAAATAATAATAAACATTATTATTAAAATAATAGAGTTGCTGACCTGGAAATTACGAGGTGTCACACGTTGGTGAACCGTGTGTTGGTTATGTTTCATGCAACATTCATTATTGTGCACATAGTGTGTAAAACACAAAAATCACGTTTATGGACAACTTACTATTTATAATAAATTTCCATTTTTAGAAAGTTCACAACAAATTACCTTTTAACGGTTCTAGCATGCTCATTATTCCTACGTGATCATGTTAAACACATAGCACGTTGTCGCATGCGATCAAATAAACACATAAACCGTTTTTAGTCACTAAAGTTTCCTAAAATAGAAAGTTACTATATTCGGTATGTTTAACATTGGTAATCACATAACTCGTCACACAATAATCATATTGCGTCATTCTAAGTCATAATAAATCAAGACTTATATTGCCATTTCATGAATTCATAAAATAAAGTTTCTATAATTAGCAAGTTTTACTTAAAACATCATTTAAACCAAACTAATCCATGACCTTTGTTAATAATTTTATTATTAACAATATCTCATCATTTTAAATGACTATTTCACCCAAAATCATTGTTTAGCATAGTTTTACAAAAATAAAGTTACTAAAAATAGTAACTATGCCCAAATATTCAACAAATGATCATTTTAACATTTCTAATCCATTTTCATGCAAACTTCACCATAATATATAACAAATAATCGATTTGTTAACATGCATGTTCATATCTCCTTACCTAGCATCATCTTGTAACTCAAAAGTTGCTAAAAATAGTAATAACTTCAAATAATCCATTTTTAACCAAATAAATCATGATGAATTTTGCAAATATCCCTAAACACTATCCAAGAATCATCCATCAACATCCAAAGTAATCTCATACACCTTAGATCATACATGCATGCAAGTAACAATGAACATTTCATAGATTCATGACCCAAATCATACTTTTATCCACAAAACTCATTGTAGATCTTTATAGATCATCATTGTTAATCAAAATCAGTAGTAAGATCACCAAACCCGGATTCATAACCTCATAAATTCGTGCATGTTGAGATTGAGTGTGTGCATGCAAGCATCTTGGCTTGCATGTGTGTTTAGAGGTGTTTTTAAGCTACCATGGATATAGAACTACCTTCTAAAGCTCTAATCAAGCTATGATGTTGCTTGAACAGGTTGAGAAAGCTCCTGAAACTTGCTGGAGGTGATGCTTCAATAGCTAGAAGGTGATGGTGATGATGGTGAGCCCTTCACAAGGTTTCCTTTTTGGCCTCCAACCTTCAAAGCTTCAACTATGGCTTCCAGTGGAGGTTCTTGAGATCTCAGTGGGTTTGCAGGTGGTCTAGAAGGGAAATAACCAAGAGGGTGGCATCTGGGTGCAAGAAATATGATTATAGTAGGATAACAATGATTTTTGAGGTGCTCATGAAGATATTCTGCAGTCCGTCTCCCAGGCGTACCGCCTGACGTGCCCGCTTGACTCCAGGCGTACCGCGCGAAGTCTACGAATTAGCATCGTTTGAATTAAATTACCAATTATTCATCATAATTGACTTGTGCAATATACTTGTGCTTGACTAATATGACGTTCACCAACGTTCGTGGTTTGTAACACGTGTGTGCGGTTTTTCGATAATTCCTCGAATTATCCTGTTGTGTGACTGTGTTTGTACTATCGTGTCACGTGTCACACTAAATTAAACTAATTATAGTGTTGCGTATGCAAATGTTAATTAAATAAACATTTCCTTAAATTAAAAACTGACCTGAAAATTACGGAGTGTCACACTACAATTACAATTAGTGATCATATATAGATATTGATCTGGAGTATGATATTTAGTATGATAAACAATAATTCTACTCGAGATCTTTAACAACTTACAAGTAACATCCAACATAATAATGCCATAAATAGTGGGGAAACTATCAATTACTTGCTCTTAAATATCAATTTTAAATTAAATGATTATCAATTGAATTGGTATTATATAAGGTTGGATCAGCTATGGGGTCCCGCACAACTCCCACTAGGTTGGGACTCCTATGACCGACGGTTAAGCCTGTAAAAAAGATGATGAATTATAACGTATGCTGAGTTATGAGGATAGGAATTGACCAGGAAATTAATTTACGGGTTTAACTTGGAGATTCAGAACAACATTGGGTCGTTGAATGAATATAAATAAATGTTAATGAATTTAAGGGGGCAAAATAAAAATAAATAAATAAAAAAGATTATCAACGAATGGACTCAGATCTCTCTCTCTCTCATCAAAAGAAAGTATTTTTTCCCCCAATCTTTGGAGCTATTTGGAATTATTTTTTCACGGGGGGTCGTTTTGTATCTTTTAGCCCCCCTTCCAGTTCTATCCGTCTATTATAATAAAAATTTTATTTCGTTTTTAAGAAACCGTTCCAATGATATTTATTGCTTTAAAAACTCTCTGTCCCAAAAAAATAAAAAAGTTGTAGAAAAACAGACTTCTTTAAGATTTTCCGAAAACACAAATTAGTCAATTTTTACATAGGTATAATTATTTCGGTTTGAATTTTTTGTTTTTTTGATTCCATGAAAAGGGTATCAAGATTTTTAAAGTACTACTTAATTTTGTTTAAGAAGATTGCTTCTTTTAATAAAAGGAAACAAGATATCAGATCAACAAATATATGAATTATGAACTTGATACAACTTTTGCACACAGCATGAAAGCAGTTATCAAGTGCATATTTTAAATCATCCAAACAAACATGATCAAATATCCCATGTAATTATTGGCCACCAAAGTCTTTTTAGTTCATAACTCCAACTTCCAACAAAAAAATTCATCAAATAAATACTAGTTTCAGCAACAATACTTCAATTAAGCAGCAAGACCTGAGCTCTTCCTACACTCGGACAGCATATCCATGTAAAACTGGCACTTGCCGATGTCACTCCCAGAGCTATTAATGCACTGCATGGATAACAAACATCAAACACCAGAATCTAAATGGCCGGATGTTTGGTTAAATAAAAACCTTAATTAAAGTTATCATGATAATCATCCTTTCTACAAAACCCCCCCTTTGATATGATGTTAACTTGTACAATTCACTTTTGTTTTTGCTTTTTTAACTATAAAATTGGTGTTTGCTTGTAAAATTGATGTTATAAATGACAAAAGGACGACGAAAAAGAACACTCATGCATACAAATAGACAAGAGACATACATCTTGGAATGCCTTGTAGTGCATGCCACAAGCATCAGAATAAGAGCTGCTTGGGGCAGCAGCTTCAGGGGCAGCAGCAGCAACAGTTTCATGCTGAATTGTACGGGGACCCATTACAGCATCCACAGCCCTGTGAGCAACAGCACTTCCGGTACCAAACGCCATGCCTACCAAGAACATAAATAAATAAAAATGACATAAGACAAAAAATAACATGCACATGTAGAATAATCTGGTTACAAAAAGAATATATATCGCTGTAACAAACCAAACAAAGCCTTGTTCATGTTATTTGTTGAACATTGAGCTGGTTCACAAACAACTGAACAAAAATTCTTTTTCATGTTTGTTCATTAACGAATTCAACTTGTTCACAAATGCAAAGAACATACGCTATTATAAAAACATTTTTAATCTCAAACATAAACATAATCACCTTATATAAAATATGAATTTAAGCAAATAAAGTTCATAAAACAATTAACCTGGTACAAAACAAAAGTTGTAATTATCCCAAAATAATGTTTCAAAAATCTAAGTTTCAAATGACTAAATTTGTAACAAGATACAAACTTAAAATGAATAGGTTTCCAATTTAAAAGGTTAACGTAATAAACTAAACATTAAATTTTAAAAAATATAAAACACATTTAGGAAATGAACATAAGCAAACATCATACGAAATGTTCACAAACATAAATGAACAAAGAGGCCCTTTGTTCATGTTCACTAATATAACTTTAACAAACTATATTTGTTTTCATTTATTAAATGATAGAACGTACACAAAGGGAACGAACATAAACGAACTTCCTACCAAACAAGAATGAATTGTTCGTTTACGCTTTGTTCCCTAGTTCATTTAAGGAGAGAAAAGATGTGAAATGAAAGGAACAGATAAACAAGTTTGTGTTCCAAAGTTTCATTTAACGAAGGAAGGAAAAGGAAAATAACACATGTTGTGTTCCCAAGTTTCATTTAAGGAGAGAAAAGGAGGGAAATGGAAGGAAAACTAGACAAAATTGGTTAGTTTTTCTTTCCTACCGATTTGAAAGGAAATTGAAGGATAAGGAAATGGAAGGAAAGAATTACATTCTTTTCCTTTCCTCTCATTTCTTTTCCTTCCTTTTCTTTTCTGTTAACTCCTTTAATAAAATCAGGAACACAGATGTACAGTACATTTAATGTACCTAAGCGCATATGTAAGTAGATATGTAAATGTACCTTGGGCTATGGTTGAACCAATGCCACCAAGCATTGACCCACCACCGCTACTCTGAACAGGGGCAGGAGGAGGTGCATGGTGTACTGCATAAGTAAAATTTTTACATGTTAGATGAGACAGGAGCAATGTCTCAAGAAGAGAACAGATACATGCAATTCTCAAACTTGTACAATGAGCGTAGTTTATTAAAAAGCAGTAAAATACATTACCAGGTGCTGGGGGGTTGCGTGCTGGAGCACGAGCAGGTGCACGAGCGGACCTTCCTGCAAATCAGGCGTTAGAACTGAACATACACAACCATACAAGATTCAAAGTATTTAAACCTAACAGCTTACCATCTACATTAGATATGTATCATGTCCCACATGACAAAAGAGAGTGATTAAAACATAAAAACGATTTCTGCTTCTTTTGGTATGCTAAAACATTGTCTTAGTTCTGATATTCTAATCAATTTGATATGAACTAAAGCTCATTTAGGTATTACACTAACCATGTGCAACCCCAGACACATAGGTTCTGCACATTAAGCAAACACTAACAGACAACCAAACTGTGTGAAATAGTTATGGTAGCCACCATCAAAACTCAAGAACACTATAAGACAACAAGAAGATACATAACAAGATTCATGAAAATATAGACAACAAAATAATCTATATATAAGATCATATAATTGATAATAAACATGTAACTAGTTTTAAAATTATAAAAAAAATGTAATATTAGTTTTACAAATTAGAGATTGACGATCTGCTAGACAAAGCAATTTAGCATCATTTGATCAAAATCAGTATTCATTTTTATCAAAAAAATAGCAACAAAATTAATCTTACTGCAAGCGAAATCGGTAGTTTAAGAAACCAAACAAGCAGACAAATACTGCTCTAAACATTAAGCGTCAAGAAATGAATCCAGTACAATAAGCATACACATCTCCCTGATTCCTAGAAAAACAAAAACCACATACCCTAGAATAAAAATCCCCAATTTCACCATATCTCCATTGCAAGTAGACAATATCGATTCAAAAGCTATCATACAGCACAGAGTCACAATCAAATTCAAACAAATCTTTTATTTACAAATACATCATAAAAAAGAAACGAAACATTCGTTGAAAACGCAGAAAACCCTAGAAATGGAAGGGTAACGTGATGCAGATCTATATATTCGTCAAACAGATCGATAACAATCAGAATTCTACAAGATTAAGATCATAAACGGTGGAACAATTGCTAATCGCTGATGAAACTTACCACCGGAGCTTCTGCGAGGCATGTTTTCTAGAGAGAGAGACGGCGAAATGTAGAGAGAGAAAACAGATTTGAGGCGATTATATGAATTTATGTGGTTCAAGATCAAACCCTGATTTAAAAAGGAAACGTCTGTGCTTTCATAGTTGTACGTTAAGCTTTTAGGGTTATACATTGTGGTGTGAAGGGATTTTTTAGCTGACTACATCAAACACGCTCGCTTTCTTCTTCTCGAAGCCTCTAATTTATCTATTTTCTAGGATTTATGGAGATTAAATCAAATATATATAAAATTAAATAAAAATATATGTTTGAATAAATAAAATATTAAATATTAATAATAAATAAATTGATAAAATAAGTGAAAATTTTGAACTTACAAAATTCAAACCTAGGAATTAAAAAATAGTTAAAACAAATATGTTATTAAAAAAATAAGATTAAATACGTGTGTCTATTTTTTCAAATTTTGAAATTGTAATATCTAATATTTATTTGTAACTCGATTTCGTTATTTGATTAATTTATAAACGAGAATTTTGTTCGCCAAGCTTAGATGGTAATCAATCAATGTTATGAATCTTATCTTATCCTATCATATTATACTAATAAACAAAAATCTTCTTTTGTCACTTGCCATTACTACATATCTCAATTGACAAATGTCAATGAATAAAACAATCATTAATTAAATACATTTATTAAGTATTTTAAATTAAGTTTTTAAAATTTAATTAAATGAGACTTAAAATTATTTAAGTTTTCAAATAAATTAATCTTTATAGAATTGATTTAAAATTCTAAATTAAATCATTCAATAATTTATAAAATATAAATAATAACTTATATTGTAATTATATTATTTACCAGATTGAATAAAATCATTAATATTTGATTGAAGGAAAATGAGAAAAAAAAATTAAAAAAAAAAAGTGTTTACGATATTTAGTAAAAAATGATGCACGAAACAAATACAGATGGATATATACATTTACTAGCTTAATTCACTGTCTATTACATCAGTTAATTAAAAATATAATATATAGTTACCAATGAAAATTTAGTATAAGGTAATTTTAATATAAAAAATTGATTAAAATTTCATATAATTAATACTTTAATTAATAAAATAATAATTTAATTTTTTAAACACTATTTTTTTCAAATATTAGTTTTTTTTAAACATTTTGTCTATAAAAGGTATTTTTGTCTATTTCATATTTATAATAAATTGGTTTTTTGAAAAGAATGTATTTTTAATATTAATATATCTTTTAATGCCATAAAAATATTTTTTTTTAATTTACAATTGTCACAAATTTATTTAATATTTAATGTTATAATTTAATATACAATAATTTAAATAAGAGTGAAGTTTGAAAATTATTGTAAGAACAATTTAAAATAGTGATATGTGTACAGACTACTCTTATGTATGTCATCATATTTTACGTTAATTTTATATTTTATAATGTTTTAATAAGTAGAGAATGTTTGAAACTACTGTAATTTTATGCAAAGATAGTAAGGTTATGAATATAAAAACAAATATTGTATAAAAAAATTATTTAAACATTTTATGAACTTTTGTTATAACTTTATATTGTTGCTTATTGTATGTCACATTATGTAATTTTAGTCATTAAAATTTGTTACACTTTAATATTTTTTTCCTGATTTTTATTCGACTCGTGTTACACACGGGTTTATAACCTAGTTTAATATAATAGATAAGAAAATAATACAACATAAAGTTATATGTTCTTAGTTTTTATGTTATCTCTAACATTATTTTTAATTAGTACTAATTTTGCAGGTAATCAACCAATCAGAATCCAGATGTGTTTTATATGAAATAGAAATTACTACAAGTGGGATTATGTTCAACTAAATAGTCTGTTTATCCTAAAAAACTTAAACAAGATTATTGAGCATTAGATCATGAGTTCAAATTTAAGAGAGAATTTAAAATTTTAGAAGAATGTTGTTAAATGATAATTTAGTCATGATCACTTTCCCCCATATTTTATAAATGTTCATAACTTTTACATACGATATTATTTTTAAAAAATATATATATCATAAAAACAAGCATTTTTTTAATATTTAAAATTAGTATAATGTTGCTATAAAAAATGAAATGTTTTTAGCTTATTGTGTCTGATTATCATCATTGTGTCTTTCTTAAAGGTTTGTGTATAACTATCATTTTGTGTGTTTCTTATAGGTAATTGTGTCTTTTTTAAAAATAATTGTGTTGTTCATACTTTTTATTGTGTCATCCTTATTTAACATTATATATTATACAACTTTATTGTGTCTTAAATTGTTTAGGAAAACACACTATTGAGCATAAATAAGAAAGTCACAACGATGAATGGCCTGTATAAAAAGATACAATGACCAATACAAAAGACAGAATGGTCTGTACAAAAGACATAAAGGCTATACAAAAGACACAATGACTTGCACAAAATTGTTCATACTCGTTATTGTGTCTTTTTACAGGTAATTGTGTTATCTATACTCGTCATTGTGTCATCTTTGCTTGACATTATGTATTCTACAACATCATTGTGTCTTAAATTGTTTACGAAAACACAACATTGAGCAGAAACACAAAAGAAATAATGATTTGTACAAAAGACAAAATGTTATGTACAAAAGGCACAATCCATATACAAAAGACACAATGATTTGTACAAAAGACATTTTGAACTAAAAAACATTTTTTTCTATAGAAACACTATACTAGTTTTGAATAGAAACACTATACTAGTTTTGAAGATAAAAAAATGCTCGTTTTTATAGTATTTTTTTTTCAAAAAATAATTATGTATGTAAAAGTTATGAACGTTTAAACAAGATGTGTAAACTTGATAAAAAGTTGTAATTACTAAAATACCCTCCAAAAACTTGATTTAATCATAGTTATTGATTAATGGTCTAATAGCTCAAATCTTTCTTAGACTTTTTAGGTTAAGAGGCTTATTTAATTTAAATTAGCACACTACAAGTAATCATAATTTATATATATACTATGTTAAATCTCGGGTGAAATAAATGAAGTATTATGCTTTTTGAATACTTTATATATTGCAGTACGTTATAAACCCGTGTAATACACGGATTTAATATAAAATATTAAATTAAAAAAACGTCATTGGATGATAAAAATCTCATTGTTTAAAAAATCATTTTATAATATATTTTATTTTAAAAAAATCATTTTTTAAGATAACTTGTTTTTTACATAAATTTTGTTTTTTGAAAATAAAATATTTCTTACTTTAAAAGTTTTGATTTTAGAGAATTTAATATTTTATAAAAAAAATTTAAAGTGTGCTTTATAATAATAAGATAAATAATATGTTAGTTATTAGTATTATAATTATTTATTTAATAAGAGAAAAAATATAATTATTTAATAGGAGAGAGAATTAAGTGGAAGGATAAGATGTTGACATGTGTCAATTTTAGTGTAAGAAGGTGACATGTGGCATTAGTGGTTTAAGATTATGACAAGTGGCAAATTTATTACTTTTTTATTATAGAGAATAGATATCGAACAATCATATTGTTTTAACATAGATTTAATCTAGAAAATAATATACAAATTTGTTAGCATTAGACAATCGATCAATAATAGGAAGGTATAATCATATAACGGAAAATGGCTATTTTATCAGACAATATGATATTTTAAGTAAACTTAAAATAATAATTTTATTAAGTGATGATTTTCTGTATAAATTTATTCAATTAAAAATAAACATGTGTTTAAAGACAAAATCATATTTATATTGGTATTTACGATAAATTTATTTGACAAACAAAATAGAACCAAATTAATGTCTTAATGATGCCATCATGAAATTTAAGCTTTATTAGGATTGTCATGTTTACATAACACAACCTAACCTTATAAGATAGACAAACCAAATAGTGTCACTTGTTAACGAAATTATGATTTTTCGACTTAAGGTTGAAAATTATACTAAGCGGACAATAATTGATTGTTGGTTTGGGATTCGAACCACAAAACTTTTGTTTGTTTGTTTTTTATTGTGATATCATGACCTAAGTGTGTGTTTTATATACAAAAAGAAGGTATAGCTATTTCACATGATGAGTTTATGTTTTAAGAAAAATGAGTGAGATGTTACCTATTTTCGAGTCAAATGACACATTTTGTCCTTATTTTTCTTCTAGTTTTCATACCACTAGTTTTAAGCCCTAACTTGGACTTCAAATCTTATAAGTTGGACCTTTTAAGCCCTAAACAAGTGATAAGTCTATTTCAATTCTTTAGATGGATGTGCTACATCAGTTTCTTTTCTTTAGCAAAAGAACATGCATCCTAGTTTTAAGGAGATAAAAAAAAAAAAGGTATTTTATCCGCTTATTAAACCTATCTTCTTAATGTATTGCATATAGAATGTGCTTTAGACAGCTTTTGCCTTTTAGCATTTGCTTTCTAACGATTTATAGTTGAAGAAGCCAAAGTCAATACCATGAGTGTAAGGAACTCGACTGCCTCGTGAAGAGGGAATAATCCTCCGTCTTGGATTAGTTATCTCATCATTTCATTATGACCTCTCGTGCATATGTTTGTGTACAATGTATGGGGTTTTGTTAAAAGTCTTTTAGGGAGTGAAAGTAGTGGCACACAAACCGGTATTTTTAGCCAAACCGGTCCGGTTTGGTCAATGATGGTCCTAAACCGGTTTGGGGTGAAACCGATTTGGTTTGGAAACTGGTTTGGGTGATGAGGATGCCAAACTTATAGGAACCGGTTTGGAGGGGTTCAAAACCGGTTTGGAGGGGTTTGAAACCGGTTTGAATCAGTTTAGGAACTGGTTTTAACGGTAAAAACTCAAGCCTGTGCCAAACCGACGGTTCGGACCAGTTTGGCTAGAACCGGTTTGAGATCAAGTAAACACCGGTTTGTAAACCAGTTTCTAGACCCAAACTGGTTTTTTTGTTCACTTATATTTGAAAGGTTATTTTGTGAGAGTGAGAAGGGTTCCTCTAGAGAGTCAGAGAATCCACTTCTTTAGGTGAGGAATCCTTCTTTATAAGAAGGTTTTTGAGCCCATATCCTACTGGGTTGAATAACGGCTTGCTAAAATTTGGTTTACCATGCTTAAGAGACAATAGTGTTCTGATGCCTGATGGTGATGCATCTCATCTGGTTTTTTATTGTCATTTTTATTTACAGGTTAACCATACAAAAAGAGCAAGTGGATAAATATTATATGATGTTCACATCTGTCTCTTACCTGTTATTAATGTAAATATATTGGATTTACAGAGAACATGTGAAATACAAAAAGTAAATTCTAACAATTCATAAGTAAATTCTAATCGTCTGATCGGTTGCTTGATGCGATAATAATAATAATAATAACAATGATAATGAGACCTCAACACATGAACCAATATATCTACGATCTTGGTAACTGCTGTGAGTTTATGTATTCAGCATCTCTTATTTTCACACCTTTTTCTTCAATATATGAATCGGCTGCAACATGCCCCACCTCAACAACCTACCTTACTGGTGCCACACCTGAACTCTCAACTCCATTAGAGACCATTATCATACCATTCACATTTGAAACATCTGTGGTATTTGCTTCCACATCACCCTAAAAACAAACCCATGTTCCGTCAAGATTGACAGAACCAAGGAGATTATGCTTATTTCAAATGTGTGTACCTGCTCTATAGTCTTTACGGTAGGGTCTGGAGTTCCTGATGCTGAAACCTTGTTAAGGTCTCGTAAAACACCCTGCACAAGTCGATCATCATTCATAAAGATGCCCATTTTATTACAACTAATTATCTGATTATGAATATTAAACAATCACTTTCAAAACAGACATCCAAACACACCTCAGAACCAATGTTCAAACAAGTTTCAATATGTTGGATCCCTGATCCTCAAATAGGTGTTAGGAGAATAAGGTTGAGGTGTGCCACAACATTGGTAGTTGCATAAATTTTTTAAGAGTAAATTACTGAAAACGTCTTACATTCATACCAACTTGCAAGGTTTAGTGCTTAATCTTCAAAAGTTATGTTGGGTATCCTTAAACTAAGGGTTTGGTAACACTTTATGTCCTTTACTCTACTTGGCATGAAAAACCTCAGTTATTTCATTGAAACTGACATTTATACCCTTGTTTACAAATATTAATAAAATAAAGAAAATATAAAAAAAAATGACAATGACCAAACCCCTTAGAATATCCAGCGAATTATCAAAGATAAAGGACCAAACCTGCAATGTGATATAATACTAAAGGATGTTTTTCGTAATTTACTCAATTTTAAAACTCTTTAAAAGTAAATGGGAGTTTACAAGGCATAACATGCCCATGATAAATTCATGCATGGATGTATGATTTTGTTACAAACCTTGTTGGCCCATTTGAGTCCGCATGCATTACACAATGTTCTAGGGCCAGAAGGTCCACGGCGCATCATTGGAGTAGCCTTTGAGCTGATTCCACAATGCCTGCATCTGCAAATGAATAAGCACAGGCAAATTGAGTAGAAGTTTGGGAAAAAAAACTGAAAACCAACAATAATATAATTCAATGGAGAAAAACCAAGCAAAGAAAATGGACACAAAAAACTTCAAAATCAAGAATAGGGAGAAAAAAAAGTACCGACATTGTTTCTTCTTCCTGGCTAGAACCACCGTTCCAATCTGAAGTAGCTGTACCTGATTCATCAGATACTGCTTTGGATGATGTAAACTGACCTTTCTTCCGCTGCATTCTGGTAGCATAAAAATAGCAATCAGATATCCACGTCAAACAAGGTCAGCAATATATATATATATATATATTACAAGATTAAATTTCAATTACAACTACACTGTAATTTAAAAATAAAAAAAACTATGTCACTAATTTTTAAATAAAGACAGATAATTTCCAAATTTCTAGTTCCAGATTTAAAAAAAAATAAAATAGGGAGTGATGCCATGCTAGGGGATTTTATTAACATAATTACACTAATCACCTAATACTTCTAATATTTACAAATAAAACCTAAACATTTTAACTCTTTAACTTCGTTAAAGAATCAGGATTAACCCAACAACTAGCACCATCAGCATTAAAACCATGCTCAAATGTAATAGACAGTTAGACACGTGGCTGATGCTGTTACAGGCTGAACAGTAGTATATAACAAAAGTTAAGGATGACCAAACAGATCACAGATGTAGGCATATACTACACATAAAACAACACATGCTTGTAGCATGAAACCAAATATAACATATTGACAAATTGACATGTAATAAGTAGTAATCTGGCAAGTCAAAGAACAGGAAGGCATTACAGGCGCAACAATAGTTGATATATGATGTCTGCAAATGAACCTTTGTGGACAGATTAAAAACCTGCTCAATACAAATTAAGTATAATTAACAAACAATTGTGTCAGTTAAGGTTTGGAAGAACGGCCCGTTTTCAACTTTCTAAAAATTATAATATACATGGACAGCATAAATGGTAACTCAAATAGAAGAATTTATGGCAAAATGGCACCATGCCCGATATTTAATGGATCATATGCTGCCTTCAAAACATATATTGCATATCTTACAAGAGCCAGAGAGTGAATCAAATATCAAGTGTTTTGTAACAAACTACAAAAAGAAATTTAATTCTGCATGTATCAACAACTATTACAACCAAAGAAGCAACAATGAGAGTGAACCAAATATCAAGCAAATTGACCATTTGATTGATTAAAAGTGTTTACAATTGATATCAAAAAAGGAAGCAAATATATGATGGCCATCTTAACCATTCATTGAGAAAAAGAAATTTAATTCTGCATGTATCAACAACTATTACGACCAAAGAAGCAACAAAAATAAGATGGAAATATCAAGAAAGATGCAAAAACAGCAAACAAATAAATAATCTCACAAACTTAAGTAACTGTAATACCTAAGAGCAACTTCCTTCCGTACAGTATAACGAATTTTCTTATCAAAGCATCTTTCCTTTCTCTTTTCTCTGAACCGACTCAATGAAGCAGCCCTTTGTGGCTGACTTGATCTTCCAGGAAATTCAGTCAAACCCTGTGCATTCACATACAAACACCCAATCAAATTAAAATGAACAAGAATGTAAAAACCAATACTTAAATCAACAATTTGCTGCACACATACCCTTTGATTTTGAGGAGGAAGGCCCAAAGTAGGGGCACCAGTTGGTACTTCATACCCACCCAACAGCAATAACACAGCTTGCACCTGCAAAACCCATACTTATTAAACCTCCATATATATCAGCAGACGATAGAATTCTGATCTTGGTTTTAAAATGTGTGCATGAGGAGCGCATGATTAGCATGTGGCGATGAGATCGCATTGCTGCAGTTGATGGCTTGACGCAATGAGATTCCGTCATTTGCATGTGATAAGGCTGATGCATAAAGAATGATGAGTCTGATGTGACGCATTATGCAGTTGACCAATGCTTGAAAAACAATGATTGCGATAGGTCTAAGTATTTCAAATCTCAGTGAACAAATCTAACCATCGATTGAGCAATGGTTTTGAGTATTTAAACAAATTAGATAATCGATTGAACAAATCTAACCATGGTTGACGAGAATATCTGTATTTTAGTGTTTGAAAGTTAACAATTTAGAATATTATCCTTAAACAACTTTTTTGTGTTTCCTAACAACGAAATCCTTGCGTACATGGTGCATGTTCATCGGCAACCAAGATCATGATTTAATCCATTCGAACCAAGAAATCATTCCACAGATGAGATATGCATTGATAATACATTGAAACATTGCTCAATTAGGTCAATGATTAATGCATAATGAAAAGAAAGAACTAATTAATATAAAAAAGATAACCCTAATTCCATAGAAACAGACTGCAAAACCTTATCTGGTGAAACAGCATCAAAGACATAAACTTCTCCCTGAAACGACAGCGTAAGCTGATCGGCACCTCCACCTGCACCTCCGGCACTCACTGGATGAATCTCAGTGTCCGGTACATACAATGGATGCGGTGGAACGCTTATGTCTTCCATGGCACCTTCGAGACCACCGCTGGTCTGTAAAATATGATCTTGATGATGATGGTGGTGATGCGAATTGTGGTTGTCGTAACGAATCTGGCTAGGGTTGTCTATAGACTCTTCTTCGGCTCCGGTAACATCATCATCTTCCTGAACAACCACATCTTCAACCATGTGATGTTGATTATCGTTGTTATTGACGCTATTTCCTATTTGTTGTTGATGATGATGCAAATTAGCGGGCTGTAAGTTTACAGCCTCGAAAATTGATGAACGATGGTGGTGTTGATTGTTAGTATTAGCATCCGACATTCTCCAAAAGCATCAAGCAAAACCCACAAAAATTTGTGAGATTTTTAACAGGATTTTAAGTTAGATGCATATGAGGTTCAACAAATTGAACCGAAGATAGTAACTGATCTATTGTTCTTGAAATCCGAGAGGAACATTGAGAAGGGGAAAAGAGGGAAAAAATTAAAAACAAGTTTATTTGGAGCCCTAATTTGGCAGGCAGGGGATTACGAGGATTACGCGAATTTCACGATTTCGGGCGTCATCAAGGATAAGGTGTGTATAGTTTTTGGCTCAATACAAATTACAAACTTAAAACTGCGATTTTGGTTTTGAGTAAACCCGTTTGTGTTTAGGTTTAGGGTTAAACCCGTTTGTGTTTCGTTTATATCCTTTTAAAATTCATTTGAATTCGGTTTGAGTTTGAGTTTTATTTTTTTCTCAATTTAGGTCTAAAATTTTTAGTTTATTAAAAGGGTCAATTACATATTTTCCTTTTCTAAAACTTTTTAATACATATTTACTCATTCATAAAAATAAATTACATATTTTATCTTTTTAAACCAAATATATTACAAACTAGGTTAGTAACCCGTGTAACACACGGGTTGACATATAGTTAAGATGCAGTACATGCTAATTTATAACAATTTATAACATAACAACTTATACGTGACACAAAACATCATAAATTAAAATTAAAAGTCACAAGAATTTGTTCATAAGTTTTAAAAAATTTCTTTAAACACAATGTTTGATGTTGTACTTGCAACTTTTCCATCTTTGTTTAAAATTAGAAATTTTAATCCATCACTACTATGCACCCTGGATAATGTTATATACAATTGACCATATGTTAAATACTGGATCTCTTAAAATACAATCCAACTTTTGATAGTAGTTATTATAATAATCATAATAACTATAATAAATTATGATTTTAAAGACATTAGACGTGTTTTGAAATGCTTAGTAAATGGAAACCGTTATTATTTAAAGTCATTATTAATGTCAATTATACACAATTATAATTAATTATAATCAATTATAGATAAATTAGGGAAAGTATTTAAGTGACCGTTATTATTTAAAGTTATTATTGACTGTGGTTGTGACATTTGTCAAAATGGCATAAATGTCATAGGTATTTGAGTGACACGTGGCATGTTAATGATGTGGACAACCTAGTTAAATAACACGTGACATTCGAGTTACTCTTTTATTAGGAGTAGTAGATTTATCCATTTCATTAAAAAAACATTATTTATTTCCTATTTTACAATTATTGAACTAACTAAAAACAATTTACATATTTCTCCTTACTAAGGGGCAATTTTAGAACATGGAATATTTGTAATTTTATTTTAACGTTGGGGATATATGTAATTTGAATGTTTAATAAGGGGATATATGATATTATCCCTTATTAAAAAGACTCAAAATAGTGTAATTGTACTAAAAATATTATACTGCAATGATACTTGATAGTTAAAATTATACATAAGAATTTTTAAATTCAGTAACGTTTATTTGTGCTTTTTATATTGAATATCATTGTAACACATGTAAAAAAAAATTCTTTGAGAATTAACATCATTGTAAACTGTTATAATGATGCAAGTCAAAAACTTATAACGATGTTAACTCGTAAATGGTGGTGAATTTACACAAATACATAAAAAAAAATAAAGTGTTATACGTGTGTTACTTTAAAAAAATCAAAGATTTGACTTAATCTTGACGGAGTTATATAAGTTAGTACAATAAAAGTGGATTATGAAAGATTCCATTATATGTGTGTGCGTGTGTGTTGAAGAAAGATCAAATAAGAACATAATTTTGTCTAAAAACAATAAAAAAAGAACATTTCACAAGTTTCACGAACTTTGATTGTTTAATTATGGATGTGTTGAAACCATCTCGTCTAACTATACGATCTTTTTCAGGGTTTAAAAACTAGGTTTTATAATTTAGCTTAATGTTTAGTTTTTCATATTTAGATTTAGTTTCTGGGTTTGAAGTTCCCTTTAAGGGTTTAAGGTTTAGTTTTAAAGTTGAAGATTACGATTTAGCTTTTATCATTAAGGTTTTGGTTTACCTTTAGTGTTTGGCTTTGATATTTATATTTAAGGTTTAGGATTATAGTTTAAGGTTTGATAACACGGTTCTAACGTACTCGAAATAAATTCTATCAAAATTCGTTAGATTTGTCAAATGATATTTTTAAATTGTTTATATTGTTAGGATATATCCACCCTATAAAATGATACTATTTTGAAATATTCAAAGTATGTAAAAAAGGTACATTATTATTATATTGTATGAAACCAAAAAAAGGACCATATAAAGAGAAATATGTGCAGATTAGACATCATGAGATCCCCTGAAAACCCAACAAACCACCATGAACGTCGATGAAGAAATTGACCAACTCAAAGAAGAAATCAAACGACTTGGCTACAAACAAACCGATGGATCTTACAAGGTACACTTACACCTTATAACACACGCGTACACACACAACTTTTGTATTTATTATAATATGTTCAGGTTTTCTCAATCTGTGTTTCGATTTGTATAAGTGAGGTGTGATTAAATTGAACCTAATGATGGATCTATAGATTATTATTGTTGATCTAATTCGATGTTGATAACAATTTGGTCAATTTTAGGGTAATGATGTTTGCGCATTATGTTAGATATGTTTTTAAATCATACATAATAATTTTAGGGTTCGTCGTCGGTTTTAAGCACTCCTAATTGATCAATTATCGCTTTGTGTCAACTAGAGTTCTCATCTTGTGTAACTTGATGATAGTTTGTGTGTTTCTTTCCAATGAAAGTTTGATCATCCCTAAGAAATCAAGAATTTGTTTCAACAAGTGAAACGATTATAACTAACATATGTTTTAAGGATTTTAATTCACATGGCTTTTCACAATGCCAAAGAGGTTGGTTAGCTAGACAAACTAGTTAGAACTATTTTTTTCAATCTTTTTATAGTCATTAATTTGTATTAAAAATTTAAAAGGATAAAGATGATTAATGGTTAGCTATAACACACATACATAACTACATATTTCAAAGTTTGAAAAAAAATATATAAATAAAAAATGTTAAACAGATTAAACCAAATAGTTATACTGCCAAACTAATTGTCTAAATCTCAAACTTGCCAAACTACCGATTTGATATGATATGAAAAGCGATCGGTTTCAAAAAATGAATCATCAAAACTAGATTAAATTACTATGCTTTAACCATCAAGACTAAAATTAATCATAACCACAAGTATATCATCTTTTTCATTGATTAGTGGCCATAGATGTTTCTTAGCATCAAGATCAGATCTTCTAACTGCTAATGTAAAGTTTGAAAACTCAATTATGAAGGTGACATTTGGCGTGCTGTTCCATGATGACAGATGTGCAAACATTTTTGAAGCACTAGTTGGGACGTTAAGAGCAGCCAAGAAACGCAAAATCTTGACTTATGATGGCCAACTACTGCTACAAGGTGTCCATGATAATGTTGAAATTGTACTCAAATCAATTGCATGAGTGATCATAACTTGCTTCTCAAGTCATCATAAATATGTTTCATATTATTATTACTTGTATAATATGTATGAACTCTGATGTCCAACCTCACAAGGTTAAAAAATGATAACTGACGTGCTTACAATACAATATGTTTTAATTGTTGTTCATTTGTATATTACACTGGGTAAGGTATGTCTACATCTCTCCACCCAAACCCCACAAGGTGGGATTACACTGGGTACGTGTTGTTGTTGTATATTACACGTTTGCTTTAAGTTTAATAGCAAACAATAACCGTTAGCAAAGTCTCACTAATAACCAAACTATTAGTGTAAAAGGTACTTATAACAAACATTAATCATACCAGTAAAGCTTCACTAATAGATAGTGCCTACGTTGTTAAGCACATCATGTGCTTAACAAACATTAAAAAAAACTGATGTGACCACTAGCAAAGTCATATAATTGTATGATGTGGCAGACATGCTAACATATATTTTTATGGATGATTAATCTTTAGCAGCACTCTATTCATAAGCTCTGTAATCATCTTTTAATATTATTTTATAAATTGTAATCGTAGACTGTTTTGGTATGATTTTGATTTTGATTTTGATTTTAATTTTAATTTTCCAGTCCGGTACTCAGGTCCCTGTAACAAATTGCTCCACTTAACAAATCACAATACTATTACATCAACATCATCACCAAACCAAATTTTATTTTTTCGCATAGTAATTTAGCATCTATGGCATAATACATTATTAACTTTTTACATAGCCAAAGAAACAAAGTTTTCCATAGAATTTGAAGAACCCTAAATCTTTCACTTCAACTTTAAACCACTAGATTTGGCATAAATCGACATAAAGTATGAATAAAAGTATTTCCAATCTCTTACAAATGATTTTTATGCAACAAGGGATCAGAAATCACCTGGGGCTCAAAATCCGGCTTCACGTATCGTGAAAGCATGTCGGCGTATAACTCATATCTAGCCGTCATACGGAATCCCCATTTGTCCTTTAGCTGTCTGCAGAGGTTAAGATCCATGTCTGATATCAGCAACCCGTCTTTGTTCCTTGAAAGTGATGGTGTACATGAAGCATCTGGTGCTGAAACATGACTTGAACCGTAGAAATGACCAAAGTCTGCATGTTGTGGCTTTCCATCGCCTGATGTGAAAGGGTTTGGGAACACCTCAGTCCCAACCCGGTTGATGGACCCCACAAAGTAGCTATTTGCTATTGCTGCATTTCGTGCCTAAAAAGAGAAGTGTACAAACAGAGTAGTTCAGATTAAAGAAAGGATTCATGGATTTCTGAACCCTTCCGCTTCACTTTACATTAGCAAAAATCTGGGACGGTAAAACAGGTGGGTTGGATCAGGCCACAGGTCAAAACAAGCCATTTTTTTGGTACTAATCTAAGCATGATGGGTCACACCGACCCACAAAACACTTTTCTTATTTATCGGGAAGTCATAAAATAATTGATGTATAAAATATGATTACAAACTTGTATTATTACAAACAACAACAACCAACAACCTTACCCAGTATATTCCCACTTTTCAGTAGGGTCTGGGGGGGAAGGATAGATACAAACCTTACCCCTATCCCAATTGGGATAGAGAGGCTGCTCCGAAAGAGTCCCCGGCTCAAAGTTATCGTTTGAAGTTGATTATCCCAATGATTTTAACGTTATTTACACAAAATAATTAAAATAACGTTAAAATTAGTGCACTTTTACTTTTGCCCTTAAGGGCCCACACATATATACATTATATGCGTGCACCGCAAATGGGCGTATTATTACAAAAATAATATGAATTTTTTTCTTTTATAATAAAGAGATTTAGAAGGTTTCATGCACTTGAATACATTTCCCATAACTTTCAGCATGTTTCAACATGTTTGACATGTTTCCTTATCAAAATCTTTTAACTTAACCGTCATATAACCAAACCAATCATCTGTACAAAATGAGTCAAAATTGCAACCATTAGCGAAAATGAAGATAGGAACAACATAAATTCAAGATCAAACATTTTGGACAAATTGAAAATAAAGGCAAATGATAGCCTTTTTCTCCCAAAATCACTTGATTTCAGTATGCAAAATGTGTGTTATTACTTCAAGTGCAAGAAAAAGGAAATTGCTTCTAAAGAGAGGGAATAAAGAGAAGATTATAAGATACCTCAATGGGCCACATTGGTTCACTGAGTTCACCAACGGTGGCAGACGGATTGAAGACAATTTCTGCACCATTTAACCCAAAGGCTAACCAATTTAAAGGATGGTGCCTTCCATAACATATGTTGACACCAATCTTCCCATAGGCAGTCTCAAACACAGGGTGCCCCGTGTTGCCCTCCATATAATATGTACTCTCATTAAAATCCCCAACTCGGGGTATATGATTCTGCCATTTTAATCACAACTTACAGCATTTTAGCCTTACCAAAAGAGCAAATACTATATTGCTTTTAAACAATCAGACCTTGCCACCTTTGTTTTATTGCAAGCACAATCATATTTGAACAAGATAACATGGTTCTATGTTGAGATTTGTAAATAAACCAAACGTTCAGCAAACCGTGCGTGAACGTTTACGATCGTTTGTTTAATATGTATAAACAAGGAATTTTGTTCAATAATTAAAGGAACAAACAAGAAAATAGGTCGCGTTTGTTCAACAACGTTCTTGAACTTTTGGTACTATGTTTGTTCATTAATTTTTTTATATTTTAAAATTTTTATTGTTTCATTTATTAATCTAACATTTAATTAGAAATCTTTGTAATTTATTTAAAGCTTCCATCTTGTTAAAAACTTTCGCCATTTGAATTTTTGATTTTTTATACATTATTTTGGGATAATTATGTTTATGATTATTATGTCTAACTTATGTTTTGTATTGAGATAATTATGTCAAATGCTTAACTTTATACTGTGATTATGTGTAATGTTTGGGGTTAAGAATATTATTTTTATTTTTTATAATAGTATAGTTTCATTTGCGTTAGTAAACAGGTTTAATTACTTAATGAAAAAACGCAAACAAGAATTTTTGTTCGCTAATGTGTAATGTTTGGGGTTAAGAATGCTGATTTTTATTTTTTTATAATAGTATAGTTTCATTTGCGTTTGTAAACAAGTTTAATACTTAATGAAAAAACACAAACAAGAATTTTCATTCGCTAATGTGTTCGTGAACAAGGTTACTGCTAAATGAATAAACATGAACAAGACCTTGTTTCGGTTTGGTTCAATATGTTTAAGCCAATGTTTAATACATTTCCATTATCAGTTTGCGTTGTGGTTAATTTGTTTATGAGTTAGCCCTTCCTGAGTGCAGGTAAGGCTTGTCCTCATCTCAACCTTCTTAGACCTGCGTTGTCAAAAGCTCTAAGGCGCGCACCTAGGCCTCGAAATAAAACCAGGCCCAGGAATAGTGCCTCTGGAAGGTCTAGGCCCAAAGTTGGGTTGTTTTACACAAAAGCAAGAGAAAAGTGGGCTTTAATCAAGAGCGCTCACAAAGTTGAGGGCTTTTTCAAAATAAGGCAATCTTGTCATTTTTAATTCTTTTTTTTTCTTTATATTGATTTTTTGAGATTTCTATTGATTTTATTTAATAGCTGGAGATTGGCTATAACTCCTAAACCTAATGAATTAGGCAATTATCAATCATGTGATATTTAGATATATATTACGAATGTTTTCTCTTCTACATATTTACAAGCTAATGAACGGCAAACATGTTAGTTTTTTAGTTTTTTTTTTCATGCAATTGTTTGTTTTATGCTTCAACATGAAAGAACTCTAAAGTTATAATGTACTTCATTATTTTCTTATTCTTCATGTACTATTAATTTGGTATTGGTTTTTGAACATTTGGTATTGGTTTCAAACATTTGGTGTTGGCACTAACTATACTATCTTATATGTTAATTATAATAGATTTAATCATTGTAAAAGAATATTAATTTTAAATGCATAATAAAATATTATCTTTTTTTTTACCTATGTGCGCATATTTTTCCTCGGGCCCCCGCTTTTTATGCGCCTTGACAACATAGTCTTAGACCCTACTTATTGAGTGAAATTTTACCACATATGTTTGTTAATACGCCTAATTTGTACCATGAAACAAGATACAATGATTTAGAAAGTTTATCTCTATAATAGAACTGTAAATAAATTAAGAACTTACCTTCCTGTGCTTGCCAATTATGTTACCGTTATTTCCAATTATAACAGCAGTATTCCAGATAGTCTCCCCATGTTTCAAATCTCTCTCTAGTATTGGGTTTACTATGACCATGTTATATTTCCTTGCAAAACCTTGAAGAAATTGTGTTGATTCTCCATCTGCAGGCTCAGCAAATTCACACCACCTTTTCTCACGGGTGCAGAATGCAAAAGGCATCATCCATGCCTCCTGTATTTCAGTTACATATTGTTTATTAATCCAAAGATTAAGGAAAATCAAGTCATCAAAAAGAGTTAGCTGTTATGTTTTGGCTTACTTGTAGACATAATATGTTGACCCCTGAAGCACCTGCTGCATCGATTATGGGCTTTAGTTTTTGAAAGATGGCTTTCTTCTGGTCAAGAAAGGGTGCAGTTGTTGGTAGAGCAATGGAGTTTTGAATTAGTCCAACTCGCACTATACGGGGTTCTCTCAGTATTTCCTTGTCAGCATTAAATCTAAATGCCTGCAAAATTAATAAAAACCTTGCATAACTCATACGTTAAAACGTTTCTTCTTATTTAGTGGATTTCCATGGATGCACAAGCACAAGCTACTTCTTTTAGCTATTTTTCTAATTAAATCTTTCACCCACATTTGAAATTTTCATTGTAAGTGGCCTGAGTATTGCTTGGATAAAAGCTAACAAAAAGTATTTGGTGCAAGTGCCTTTGTGCAAGAGGAATAGAAATCTTATACATGCAGCAGATAAATAGTTAAATACTGGCTCTACTGCTGGTTGCGTGGTTAATTTAGAGTTTAAAGTCCAGATGGAAAATTGCAATTGGAGATAACTGTCAACCTGGATATCAAAATCATGTTGTGACGACAACCCTTTGGCAGTTTCTACTATTGTCAAGGGCTCAAGTGCTTTTCCACAATTCAGTCCAATAAGCAAGCGGCTAACTTCCTGTAAAAAGATTTGCCATTCACATTATCAAGAAAACAACATAATTTAAAAAATAAACAATGCTAAATTGAAACTAAAAATGCGCTCTTACTTATCTTAAGGTCTTGCAAAAAGGGTTCTTTATAAGTTCATCCTCACAAATTGTGCATGTACGAAGGAGTAGACTATTTGGCTACTAATCAAACACCTAGGTTGACCTAGCATAATTGCATAAATGAACGAGAATCATACAGGCTACAACCGTGCTGTTCGTAGTTCTGTAATGGTTATTGATGACAAAGAGGTAGTATTGGTTGGAGTTTCATCATAAAGGAAAATGTTTCATCAAGTATGGCTCATTCCAAATGGAGATTGGTTTGTTTATTTTAGATCAAACAATATAACCAAATCAATAAATTAAGCTCTTAGGAAAAGCCAAATATAAAGAAGACCAATAGCAACAATTTTGGCTTTTTTCAATATTGATTAACCTAAAAATACCTAAAATCAAGCCTAATATCACAACCAATACTTTCCATAACAAATGAAATCTAATTAGCAATTAAAATTTAAAACATACCCAGCCATCATATATGATAAGTCATAAAAGCCAATTCAATTCCTTCATAGTATCTGGTTTCCGCAATTTAATGTTTGTTTCTTTAATGATAAAAGTTATCATCTCTCATGTTAATAAGTAATATTAATGGTGAAAAACAGCTCAATTTGACTAAAGAAGTCAACGTTCAACATTTTTTGAAGCAGATAGAATATTACTACAAGCAGAGCAAATTAGTTTAAGAATGATAATAATTACAGTCTATTGATCTATATCAAACTTAAATCCAATAGATACTGGTTCAAATTTCAAAACAAAGAGAGGGATTAAGATCAACTCTAAATCTGGTTATGCGATCTTAATTAGGTTAACGAAGTTTATTCGGCCTAAACTCAGTCAATCAACCATCAAACAAAATCCGCTGAAAAGAGGGAACACATTAATACACAAAAATTAGACTATAATTTATAACAATCAACAATCAATCCATCAAACATATGAAAAAGAACAGAATTCAAATGAATCAATAAACCAAAAATTATATCCTTCTGCAATAGTAAACACACACATACAAACAATTTATTACTTTGAAAATTTCGGGAGAGAGGGACGATTGAAGGAGGCGGTAAAGAGATTCAAATCCACAAATGGAACCATCTGTTAGGGTTCGTGATGAATCTTCTGAGTTTCCATTTTTATTCACTTCTTTCTTCGTCTCCATTTTTCTCTGTGGAAGTGACGATGACGTCTTGCATTTCCCAGATAAATTTGGATATAAGTTACAATAATGGTCCCTAAACTTTTCCTAAACAACATTTTGGTGCTTACATCACAAATTTAGGGATGTAAACGAACCAAGTCAGCTTGTGATAAAATACTTGAGATCGGGTCGGTAAAAAACTCGAACGAATCCTTAGCGAGCCCGAGCCCAAAAGTGTGGCTCGTTTAGTTATCGAACCTGAGCTTTACATATCGAGTTCGAGCCGGCTCGCGAGCCTTAACGAACTTTTTGTTTATATAATTTTTATTTATTATGTTAAGTTTTTATTTATAAAAGTAATGATTTATATATATAAAATTATGATAAATATATTTAAATTAAATATTTTATGTTAAATTTAGAAAATATAATTAGATTAGTAATTAAAGTAAATAAATAAAATTTAAATGAGCCGAGCCGAGCTCGAGCCTAGTAAATAAAGTTCTTAACGAGCCGAGCTAAAGTTTGAGCCTTAAGTTATCTAAATGAGCCGGGCTCGAGCCTTAACGAGCTCGGGATCGGCTCGGCTCGGCTCGTTTATACATCTAAAATCACAATTCACAAGCAAAACATGCCGAGTCAGCCCGGGCTCAGTTTGGTTTGTGGACAAATTAAACAGAGGTCAGTTCATAAATAACACAAAGCTCGGTTTATAAACAACCCTATTTCAAACGATACTGATTTTATGTATGGGTGTTCAAATTCGGATATCCGGAGATTCGGATATCCGAATTTCGGATATCCGAAAATTTCGGATAGTGGTTTTCACTATCCGAATCCGAAATTTCGGATATCCGAACTTCGGATATCCGAACGGATATCCAAACTCTAAAAAAGGGAAAAAAAATTTTAAAAAAATACATCCGGATATCCGAAAATTTGAAAAATATCCGAAATATCCGAATATCCGAAAAACTATCCGAAATATCCGAAAAAATATCCGAATATCCGAAAAACTATCCGAAATATCCGAAAAAATATCCGAATATCCGAAAAAATATCCGAATATCCGAAAAATATCCGAAAAAAATAACTATTTCGGATAGTTCGGATATCCGAACTATCCGAAATTTTTCAAAACTACTATCCGAATCCGAATCCGAATTTCCGGATATCCGTATCCGAAGTTTCGGATATTTCGGATACGGATTTTCGGATATTTCGATTTCGGATTCGGATACGGATTTTTTTGAACATCCCTAATTTTATGGGAACTAGGTGGGTTCACCGGAATCCACCGCATTTCGAAAATTTAGTAGAAATTTTTTGTTTTCGAAAGATTAAAAAGGCAATGTGAACCCGTTAATATTTTTAAGGGTGAATCCTTAATATAATTTTCCCCAAAAGTTTGCCAACTTCAAGTTGGCTTGATTTATAAACTACACATCTAAATTTTTCTCATTTTGTATACCAGCATATAACATGATTGTTATAACATAGTTTCGGATCCAGAAACTTTGTTCGTAATCATGTTATATATATTTGTTTAATTTTATTTGATTTTTAGCTCTTAAAAAATGATTAGAAAATTACCAAATATTCTCTCTACTCGTCATCATTCACCAAAACTACGGTCGCCTAACTAGTTTATTATGATAGTGTAACAATCATCAATAAAAACAAAGCGACCATATGACTAATTTTATTTTTAATCATTGACACCCTTTTCTTATGAGGCTCACCTTTACCAACAAAATGAATATTTAATTTTCCTTTAAAGATACATCGCTCAATTATACTCAAAAATTAAAGTTTGAAAATCAAAATATTATCTTGAACACGTATGTTATGATTTGCATCCAACATACATTTAGGGCATGTTTGGTAGAGTCTGAATGGTTCCATTCAGAGGCTACCTTTTAATCAGTAAGAGACAAGTGTGTTTGGTTGGGTAAAAAAGAGCATCTGAATTGTTCAATTCGGTCCTGAATGGTTCATCATTGGAAAGAGTCAATTTTTAACATGAAAAAAAGAGCCTCTGAATGGTTCAATTCCCTTATTCTTTCTTGATTCAAAGACTATGAAATACCTGAAAAGCCGATATCTTTTTTAACATGTCAATTTTATTTTATTTTTTAATACCATCTATGTAAGGTAAATGCATAGAATTATGATTAAATAATTAGTTTTTTGTATGCCAATAAATGAAGCTTATTAATTTAAAGAAACACCACATGGCTGGTTGGAACTAGGAATGACAGGAACTAGTACTAGTTACAACCTTTGTTTGACACGCCATTCAACTTATAAATTTATAATACTGTTTATTTGCCTTAAAATATATATGTTCATCAATATATTCATTTGTTTTTATTTTTAATAATGTTTTTTAATTCATGTTTATTAATTTAAAGGTTTTTAATTCAATTTATTTGTTTTAACATTCAGTTTATTTACAGCTATATGTCAACTGTATAAAAAGGACCAATTATGAGTCCATACACGAGTACCAAACCAACACAAAATAGAAATAAATAACCAAGCAATACACGTAGGTAGAGGGGAAAAAACACCGGGTTCGAAACCGGACCCGACTACCTTAAACATATGGTATAGACGGTTCTGATTTATCAGAGAAATCATAACTAGAACCGAAGTTACTGGAATCGGTTCCACCTTTACCCGACCAAAATCGAAACCCGCCAAAAACTGATAAGAACTAGTCGAAACCCAATCAAAAACCAAAACTTAAACATAACCGTAACCAATTTGGAATTAGAACTGGTTCTAAAAAAACCAGGTTGTAGACCTTTCTTCTATCATGCCTGACCTGAATAACCTGATTACTAAAAACATCACTTCACTATATATAATATAACTAGCCTATTGACCCGTGTACTACACGGGGTTGTATAAAAAAATTACAATTCAAACATTACAAAATTAAAATATGCAAATGAAGAGAATATTTAAGAAATATAAAAAAGACAATTAAAATTTTGCAAATTTGTAAAACTTCATTGTACACAACATTTGACGATTTGTTTATAAGTTCTCCGTCTTTATCAAGAATCATTAATTTCAGCTGTTTTTACCCTGGGCAATGCAACATAACTGATGATGAGTGAAAACTGGAGCTTTCAAGAACAAGCCTAGTTTTGAATTTGTTGTTCATAATTTTGTTTTATTCCTTGATATTCCTTGATTTCATCAATTGATTCATCATGAATTTGTTAATTTTTATTTTTGCTAACAAAAAAAAAAAAGATTAACACATTAGTATAGAGGTGTACAAAAAAACCGGACCCGGAACCGGAACCGACAACCCGAACCGGAACCGGAACCGGTCATACCCGAACCGGTGGGTACGAACGGGTACGGTTTTTCAGACAAATTAAAACCGGAACCGGAACCGAAACCGGAAAACCGGAACTGGTTCCACCTGAACCCGGCCAAAACCCGAACCGGAACCGGCCAAAAACCGGTTGGAACCGGTTAAAACCCGGAACCGGAACCGGAACCGGGTATTGACTTTGTTGACTGGAACTGGAACCGATTGGAACCGGAACCGGTTCTGGAACCGGAACCGGGTCCAAAAAAAACCCGATTTGTACACCTCTACATTAGTATAGGGACGATAACAAGAAGCAAATTGTGGGCCAGGAAATTAACCAAATAGATTCGGCCCATATAAAACTACTCACCAGGCCCTATGAGATGGGCCAGACTCCCTTGAACCAAATATCAATAAAGAAAGATGCATATTAGTATATTACCGTAACATATGGTTCATGCATTAATTTATTCACTTTTAATATACTTGAGAGTACATAACATATGGTTCACGTAGGTGAAAATTAAATAATTCGAAACCTTAACGAAAATTGTTCGCTCGGTAGCTTGTGATACAATTAGTTATTGTATTGTACTAGTTCCTAAAGGTATAGCTTGACATGAAATCTCTTATGATAGGCCTCACCTTCTCCGTCGTCTTAACGATACAAAAGAACATTATCCTATACGCAACCACCATACCAAACAAGATTCCAAGATCAACCCATTTCGAGTATCCCATCTCGACGTGCAACTCACTCTTGAGTAGCACCCGACCATCGACAACAGGCGGACCACCAGAGTACGCTGGAAACCTGAGCCCTTCAAACTCGTTTTTGTACAATCCTTCTAAGGCATACCTGTGGAATGAGAGATAATACATGGGGTATTTCCAAAAGAACTGAGGCAGATGGTTTGGTAACCGAAAGAACCCTGCGCCCAGTATCATCAACCCTTGGACTCCGGCACCGGATATGATGCCCATGAGTAAATTTGGCACAATGGCAGCTACAATCATCATTTGACATTCAACGAGTAACATTGCCATTAACACAACTAGCTCAAAATATATGAATTCTTCTGGTTGTCTTTGGAGTCCTATGAAGGAGTAAGCTATGGCTCCGGGGATTAAAGAGATGAGAAGTAGGTATGGTGTTGATGAGATTGCATGACTTATAACGTATGATCCGACCCCATAGTGTCCGTTCAGTCTTTCACATTGAAAAACCTACATAACACATGCATGCATATATATCATGTAGTTAGAATATATATAGGATTCGTATAATGTGAAAACCCTAAAACCGTATCTAGGCGGTCCATGTGGAATCTTGAAAATAAACGCGTGGTCCACCTTAAACCACATTGAAATATATTTCTTTATTCAAATCTTAATTTTTTATTCAACTTCAATGTAAACCACATGTTTATTTTCAAAATTCCAAATTGATGGACCAGATAGGATTTAAAGGTTTTCACTTTAAGATCAGGTTTTCACATGATTCAATCTCTATCTACACAAACACACATACATATATATAGGGTAATGATCCGTTGTTAACCCACCTTAATTATAGAAACCCAATTAACTCTGACAAGATCAACCCAAATCTTTGGGTTTTTTTTTTTATTTCACAACCTTCGTTATATACATGTACAAGATTATATTATTTTATGTGTTTGTGTAAATTCATCACTGTTTGAAATTTAAAACAAGTGTAAGTTTGCGTTACACTACAAGTATTTATTTTATGTTACGATCACTTTGACGTAAGAGCCAAAACAGTGATGAATTTACAGAAACCCATAAAATTACAAATTTTTGTATATGTATAATAAGGATTATTGAAAAAACTAAGATTAGGGTTGATATTGTCATATTTAATCGGGTTTTCGTAATTAAGGTGGATTATTATATGATCTCAATCTTCTGTGTATGTGTGTATTGTTGTTGATAATTAAAAGGATTTTGTTTATCGAACAAACCTTAGTTTCTTCCACGAATGAGGGGAACCCTCCAACGGCTAGAATGGTCAGAAATGAAGAAACAAACAAAATCATTGAAACCCTAGCCTGTCATGTGAGATTAAAAATAAAATGACAATATCAGTGCATACCTTAAGATATATGACTAGCGAGTTGAAATATTAGTCAAGTATATATAAAAAGCTTGTTTTCGTGTCGGGTAAACTGATTTCTAAAAAACTTTGGCAAAGATTTAAAAGGATATGTATTCGTTGATACAACGATACAAATAACGTGAATAGAAACAAAACATTAAAAACACCCCCTATGATTCCCCATCATAGTGCACAAACCAAGGAAAAAAATAGAAGAAAAAAAGCAAATACCCAAAAATCTTAAAAATATTAATGTAAACATGGACCTAGAGGTGGCCAAACCAGTTTTTTTGGAACCAGAACCGGTTTCAAACGGTTCCAGTTCCGGTCAACAAAGTCAAGAACCGGTTCCGGTTTTGACTGGTTTCAAATGGTTTTTTGCCGGTTTTGGCCGGTTCCGGTTTGACCGGTTTAAGGGTGGAACCGGTTCTGGTTCCAATTTCTCTCAAAACCTGGAACCCCCGTACCCACCGGTAACTGGTTCGGGTTTTCGGTGCCGGTGCCGGTTTCGGGTCAGCTGGCCACCTCTACACGGACCCAAGCTGAAAACATTAACATAAGAGTAAAACAAACAACAATAAGCAAAACGTAAACAAAATAGAAACTAAAAACTAAATTAAAAAGATGATAATAAAAAGAGGGTTAGAACTGTAATCTTTAAAAACAAAAAATAGAGAAAAAACACACTCAAAAAATGTTTATACACTAATAATAGCAGCAAGGGACAAAAGTTTTGTAGTTTTTTTTTTTTTTCCTTCTGAAAATGATGCCACGTTTAACAGATAAGGTTTTGTTGTTTTGTTAGGGGCCACATATATAGCAACACACCAAACAAAATACTTCCGAACACATCACCAACTAAATATGTAGCTTTCTTTAAAGCATTTTTTTTTTATTTTCATTGCATATCATTATCGTATGGAAGTAGTATAATTTATTAAAAATTATCTTATTATTATAATAAACAAAAATATATTTTGGCACTTGTCAAATTTTTAGATCAATAATGCCACGTGTTTAAAATATTACTCAATTCTCTTCCATATTAAATATATACTTATAATTATCTCTCTTATTAACTAATTAAAATACTAATTACATTATTTACTTTTTTAATATTAAAAATAGTTTTTAAATAAAATCAACATTTTTTATTAAAAAACATAGCTTAAATTTTTTTTTCTAAAATATGAAATTTTTCTGAAAATCAAAATTTTGAATGACAAAAAGATTTTAAATCGCTATTTTAGGAATTTTTTTTAATAAAAAAGTTTCTCTCAAAACACAATTTTTTAAAAGAATGAAATAAACTATAAATCAGAGATTTCAAACAAAAAAATACTAAAATATAAATATTTTAAAAATAAATATTTTAACACGAAATCCCTAAATATAAATATTTTAAAAATATTAAAATTTAAAAAATGATAGTGAAAATCACACTTTTGATTCTTTATATTTAATAATATTTTCAAATTATGACATAATTAAAAAATTGCACATTACCTTCTTATTTTGCGGGAAAAATTATATTGTTGATCCGTTATACTTATGGATATTTGCAAATTTGGTTACTTAACTTTGATAATTAAAAATATGATACATTACTATTTTAATTTTACAACAAAGGGTTTTTGAGGAAAAAATTAAAATTTTTAATGTCATTTACTTGTAAAATTTCAATTGTTACATCAAGAAACTTGGGTATAAATTGTTTAGTTATTCAATATATTAATTATTGTTTATTAATTAAATTAAATTACTTATTAATACGTAAATTAATCATTTTATATAAAAATATCGTTTTATAATTACTAAATTTTTATTATTAACTGGTTTATGTTTTATATTAAATCCGTGTAATACACAGGAGAATAATCTAATATTATAATAAATGCATTGATAATTTTAACTAGTTATTTACTTGTAAGCATTTGTTACACATTTTTTAAAATAACTAGGGGATGCACTTCGTGCTGCAACGACTCAATTATGATCATCAAATGTTGATAAATAATATGTGACAACATTTTCGAAAAAAAAACAAAAATGTTATTTTGTTGTAAAATCAAGAGATTTTTTTTTAAAACGTACAAAAAAAGTAAAAACATGTCAAAATAAACTTTTCATTGAAATATACAAAAGTAACAAAACTTATGCCGAAACACTGGTAGATATTAAGAGACTATCATAACAGTATATTTAGAGTGCAAAAAAAAAATTAAAATTAGTTTTAAAGGAAAACTAAACGTGCATAAAATTAATTACAAATATTAAAATCTTAGAATAACTTTTTAAAAAAATCTGTTGTGCCACAAGTATATAAACAAGTTTTCTCAAACAAAAAGCCAACCATCAACGAAATCCGCATTTTTAAAAAAAGTGTCTTCATATTTATACACCACCTCTATAATTTATATATCATACATTGGTCAAATCAGTAATATAATACATATGTTACTTTTACTCATATATATTTTTTAACATTCAAAAAATATAAAAAGATATTATTATTATTATTATTATTATTATTATTATTATTATTATTATCCCTTAGAGAGAAGAATGTTGGATAATAATTGCTAAAAAAACAAAATGGTCTCGATATGCTAGATTAAAACTACATGCTTATTAGTATAACTCTTAGTAAGATGCATTCTCAGTTGAATAGTATACTAAATTCCTTAACTTTTAGTGTTACTTTCTTATTTTATTATTTATTATACTTAATTGGTAAGCGTTAACTTGTTAATTTTAAGCCACGCAAATTTTGTTAACAAAACATAACTACCAATGATCCTTAGCTCAAGCGGTTGAGGAGAGGTACCCTGTGACTTCAATATTGGGGAGGTCACGGGTTCAAATCCTGGCATGGGCAAAATAGGGGTTTCATGCTAGGCTAGGGGGTTTTCACTCACCTATGGTGGGTTTCCTCCTATGAGGTGTGGATATGATCGAGTGGGTGTATGACCTGTCAGTGATCCAAATTGCCGTTTAAAAAAAAACAAAAAAACAAAACAAAACATAACTAAAACTGTGAACCCAAAAAAAAAAACACCAGTGAATTAAAAACCTTACATTTATTTACAATAAAGATCCAAAACACTTCTTTGACCTGATTCGGTTTCATAAAAGAAGTTAACGACCGGATTAAATCCTAATAAAAAAATATCAATGACCCGACCTAACAATAAATGACTTTTCATATACATCTCATATACGAGGAACAGAAATTTTAAATACGCATGCAAAAATTCACGGGTTCCACAATATTGCCGGTAATGTATTTATTGATATATTAGGTTACTACCCCGTGTATTACACGGATTAAATAAAGAAATATGACTAATAATTTCAATGAAAATTTAGAAAATATAAGATGATTTATAATATAAAATACAATTACACTTTCGTATGATTTAACATTTTAAGTATTAAAATAATAATATTATTTCTGTAAACACTAAACACTAACTTTTTTATAGTTTGTTTTTCCTTAAACATTGTGTTTAAAATAATTGGTTTTGACAATTTTATAATTTATAAAAAAAATAAAAATTTGTTTTTAAAATGATTATATTTTAATGTATTAAAAAATATTTTTTATTTTAAAAATGTATAAAAAATATATTTAATATTTAATATGAGATGTATTTAATAGAAGAGAGAAGCGATAAATGAAGGTTGAAATGCTCTAAGACATGTCATCTGGTACTAAAAACATTTATTTATTAGTATAGATAGATAGATTATACATATTATTTCTATGAAAAGTCTCGGTTAATATAATTAAATTAAAAAAATTATTTTATTTTGATTTGTAAAAAAATCATAAAATTCGATGTTCATTAATTTTTAAATGTATGTTATGATAATGTAATTCATTAAAAATTTAAAACTACTCGGATGCTCGCCTGCTCGGTGATGTAATAGGAAAGATAAATGTAACTCGTCATCTAACTCTTTTAATTAAATTTTAATATTTAATCAAAATGAAAACTCGTTTTGAGTAAAATTCTTAAATTTTGACTAAATAATTTTGTTGTTCTTATAATATGTACTATTAAAAGTAGTATATTTTTTAAATTAAATCCATTAAATTACTATAATTAATCAAAATTAAGTTATTAAGAAAAGATAAATTGAAGAAAAAGTGTGTATGCTATTCGATAATAAAACAAATTAAAAAGAAAGAAAAAGTTTATCAAATTATTAATTAAATTATTTTGGACTTTAATTTTCATACGATCATTTGGTAAAAAAAATAAAATAAAACTTACATTAATTGAGTCAAATTCGAAACCGATTTTGTAGAAGAGTGTCCCTAATGCAAAACCCAATGCAATATATATACCAAGTCGCAACCAATAGTATCCAAGATCACGATACATGTTTTTGAATGATCTTTCTGATAACACCAAACATTGTGTAATGAAACTCGCTTGTAGAACTCCTTTTCCCTCAATTACATCTCCTTCCTTCAAAACAACTTTTATTGTTAAGTTTTTAATACAGGGGTCGGTTGAAATATAAAGACGTTTTTACGTGCAAACTATACGAAGTCTGCTTAATTTTTTCACATAAGTATTATATAATATTACTTCACACGTAAAAACAACTTTAATTATGAAAATTAGATCTGAGTATGATATATATGATGTACCTCTCCACATAGAGTCACTATTTCTCTTTGAGTTTCCATGTATACTTTGGATGACTTGTAGGCCTCAGCAAGTACATGAATTACTTCATCAGGAACGTTTCCATTTTCAGTGTCCTATATATAACATAAAAGAAGAACAATTGAATGAATATCTAACAAAAAGCTTCAAATTCTAGTTAAAAAAAAGAGAAATTTAAGAAAATAATACGGATGAAAAACTTCAAATTTTCATCGAGTATGATATGATGCACCTCATTTAACAAAATAATTTTTTTTTGAACGGCAAATTTAACAAAATAAATGGTAACTATATATAGTGAGTTCAATTTATATGTATATATATTTTTGAATCTGATTTATTTGGTTTTCTTGAACAAAATTTAAAACGGATCAGTTTAGTTAATGAATAAAAAAACCCATTCTTTTAAGATTTATAATTAATAATCGACACCAAATTTAAGAAAGAGACCGAATTTCACATTCCTATGGGTCCCGAAAATAATTGAGCCGGCATTGATAGAGTTGTATTGGTCTCCTCTTGTAGAAATGAGCCAGTACAAAGGGATCAGTGATCAGCCATTTATGGTGAAAATTGAATGTTATTAACCTACATGGTGGTCCTACCTCATCAAAATCTGTATTGATAGTCATTAGGTAGTGATCTGCAGGACTTTGTAGATCTGGACACGGGAAGCCATTTACTGCAAAAAACTAATGGCAGCAACAAAAGCAAGTCATCTAAATGCTTTATATCATCTAATAATTATTAAAGGGAATAGGTATTTACATACCCAATTTTTTTATATTAACATCTCACCGTTTTTATACGTTTAGTATATATCTTTAACATGTGTATATATATTTACTAGACGTATAAAAGTCTAATCATTGATATTGATAATTCTGACAACCAATAATTGCTCACGTAGTATACGCCTCGTACAGGCTTTACGATACGTATAGATGGTGTAGAAGGTGTGAGAATAACATAACCCTTTTTAATTATATAATATTGGTATAAAATAAAATAAAAAAAGCTTTTATATATGAAAGGTCAAAACAACATTAAGTGCTTACAAGTGCTTTTATATTATTTTCAAAAAAAAAAAATACAATTTAAACATTGTTTTAGGTTAATGTGTAAAATATATTTATGATTGTATTTTTTTTGTTATATTTTATTTCGTGTTATTTTGTTATTGTATTAGATAAATTTATTATTATTTTATTATTTTAGTTTATATATTAAATGTATGCCACTGTATTACTTTATTATTGTGCCTTTCACAACTCATCATTTTCGAAATACTAGTAAATTGCAAGGATTAATAGAAAGACACAATGACATATTATAAAACATTAGTAGCCGAAAAAGGTTAGTTTTTCAACGAGATACAATAATACTATAATTATATTCCAAAATAAAAAATACTCGTTTTTATAGTGTATTCGAAGAAAAATAACATCTTATATAAAAGTTATCAATGTTTAAAAAAAGTACAATAACTTTGTAAAAAATCAACAAAAATAGTCATAACCAAAATTTTAAATACACTTAAATTTATATATTTATTTACAAATTTTCAATATTATAATTTATAAACTTAAAAATTTAAATGATTTTCAATGTAACTTTAAATTATTCAGGAATAATCATTTTTACATCTTGTACTATTTATTATGTTGTTTAAAAAATAAATATTGGGTATGAATATTGGTACACAGGTGTATGGATAACACATTTTTTGTATTTTTTAATATTAAAAAATATTAACAAAAATATATATGAGTAAAATTATGTGAGTATAATATGATTGATTTGATTTAAGTATAATGTATAAAAAAGAGGGGTGTTGTATAAATATTAGGACCCATATTGTTTTATTTGAATAAAAAGACAAGTAATTTAATATGATTGTAAACGTGAGAATATTTGCTGTTAGATATTTTCATTATAGATGCATGGTCATATCATCTCTCACACACACACATATATAGGAGGGTATTACCAATTTTTTTTTCATTCTTTCTATTTCCAATTATTAAATGGTAATAAATGTACAAAAAAGGAAAAAAAATGTATTTCATGTTATTACATATATTATATTTAACTTTATAAGTTATTTGCGTAATTTTTTGAGTTATATAAACGTATATTCGTGATTTACACATATCTTTATTAAAATTTTATTTCTTATTATAACATTATTAACTTTATAACATGAATTTTTTTTTATAAAATGTATTGGTAAGTATTAGTTTCTTGATTTTTCTTTAAAATGATGAGTTTTCTTATAAAATTTTCTCTCTTCTCTGTGTGTGTCTATATATATATATATATCTTATTATAACATTATTAACTTTATAACATGATTTTTTTTTTATAAAATGTATTGGTAAGTATTAGTTTCTTGATTTTTCTTTAAAATGATGAGTTTTCTTATAAAATTTTCTCTCTTCTCTGTGTGTGTGTCTATATATATATATATTTATATTTGATGATCAAGTGAAGATATCGAACCTGGTTTGCTGCAAAAGTAGGACCAAAATACAATGTTTTCCCCAAAGATAGAAGACAAAGATTGTTGAAAAGGCCAAAAACTTGACTACTAGGCTGGTGGATGGCGGTGACAACCGTCATCTGGTACTGCCGGCTCAGCTTAACAATCCGGCTCATAACGTAGTACGATGATGCACTATCAAGACCACTCACAGGCTCATCAAGTAACAGAAACTTGGGCCTCGTTAACACTTCTAAACATATGCTTAGACGCCTCTTTTGACCACCACTTAGCCCTTTGATCCCCCACCCTCCGATTCGAGTGTTCATGGCATTTTGGAGCCCCATTTCCCTTATGGTTCTGTCTGCAATCTCCCTCTTTTCGGACCTCGGCATTGTTTTCGGCAGCTGAAGTTCGGCTGAGTAGTACACAGTTTCTTTAACCGTTAGAGTCCATGTTAAAACTTGTTCTTGAGTCATATACGCCTGCATGTGTCCCATCGTTAATTCATTTGATCATAAAAGTATTATAATGTTGGTCCAAATCTTTGCAAAAACAAGAATATGTAATATCGATCTTTTGGTTTTTGAACAACAAATGTCTGGTCACTCAGGATTATCCTGACAAATAAATCACTCTTTTGCCCGAATAACAAAGTTTGATGAACTGACCGACCACATGTCGAGAAGAAAACCCACAATTTGAAAAACCCTCTGACTCAACTCAGAGAAATATGGCCTTTTATATGAGAAGTCATTGATTTACGACTAGGTTAGAAGCCTTTTAATGAATAAGCAATATCTAAGAGTAAAAAATTGTTGTTAACTAAAAAAAGTTAGAAAAACTAGGCAAATAATTATAGTTATTAACATAATATGTTTGATTTTAGAGAAATGAATAGTGAGGAACTATGTCATCCAAAAAGCTGGTGAAACAATTGATTCTTTCACTTTTATCCTTAAGATCTCCGTGTTTGGAAACAAACAGTAAAACCCATATTTGCTGTTACCATTAAGAAGGCCTAAAGTTTTTCATTCAATGATCATTTTCATACCATTGTGCCAAATGCAAGTCTTGATTTACGTCCATTGATCAAAATTCGTCCGGTTTGCCTAGTGTTTGAAGCCAACCGCCCTACATATCGCACAATTAACACGTAAAATATTGTCGTATACGTACGCACGAACGTACGTACATCATCGATATAGAAATTAAGTTGATGTGTTACAAAGTGTCCATATATACCAGCCAATGAATCAAGGAGGGTAGACTTGCCACAACCAGAAGGACCCATGATGGCAACAATCTCCCCAGGTTTAGCATAACCATTAGCATCCGTAAGTACGGATCTATATCCGTTCGAGCTCGAAACGGCTACTCCAAGTTTCTCCCACGTCAAAAAACGCGCCACTCGATCTTTTCTCGGCAACTTGGATGCAACACTCATTGGGTTCTGGACATACTCCATGGGTGGTTATTCTAAAACTACCCATGCATGCAGATTCAAAGCTTAAAACAGATAGAATACTATAAAGAAATCAAGAATATTGATCGATATGATAGCTAGAGGTATATATGCTAGCAAGTTTGGAATGAGGGGAATACTTTATGTATTATTTATAATAACATCATATAAGACATTCAACTACCAAGACCTGCCCCTAATAAATATTTTAATTTATTTAATTATTAAAATTAAAACACACTCATCTAATTCTACTTGTAACTCTGATCATATATATATACAGTGAAATATATATATCACATCTTCAGTAAGATTTGAACCCTTCATCTTAACGCTATAAATGACAGGGTTTAAAATTGTGGATAGTATTCAACTCTCATTAATTGTTATTTTTGAAGAGGTCCCCTTGGATGCATAGTGTATGCTAGCGGCCGACCTGTTCACGTATTTAATGTTTCAAATTGCAATATTTGGTTAAAAAGAATATTTGGTATTGGGTGAAATGAAAATAATCTAAGAATTGATGGATTTGTGTTTAGGCCAATCAGATTGAAATAAGTTGGCTACAAAAAGTAGGAGTGTGCATAAAACCAAAAAACCAACCCAAAACCGAAAAACCGAAAAATCCAACCCGAAAAAACCGAACCCAAATAGAAACCGATGGGTTTGGTGTAAGTTTTCTAAAAACCGAAAGTTTGGGTTTGGTTTTACCTTAAAGAAAAACCGAAAAAACCGAATACATGCGTATATGCATATATATATATATATATATATATATATTACCTTTGAAAAATTTCAACAATTTATAAACCATCTATTTTTATTTTCTTAGTTCTTGATATCAAAAGTTAAATAAAAATCATATATTTTATTATTATTATTGGCTTAGGGTACCAAAACATGTATGATTTTTACTAAATTTAAATATTTTTGTATATATTTTTAAATATTAAGTAGTGTTGTACTTAAAATATTTTTAATACAAATATAATATTTTAGTTTATTTTTTTATAAGCATAATTTAAGACCTAAGTAGAAAAAACCGAAAAACCGAAACCCAAACCGAACCCAAATGGGTTTGAAAAGATAAAAACAGAAAAAACCGAACCCAAACGGGTTTAAAAACCGAAATTTTGGTTTTGGGTTTGGACTAAGCCAAAAACCGACCCAAACCGACCCATGCACACTCCTAACAAAAAGACAATATATGTACTACTATGTTAAGATTAAGTCAAATCTTGGATTTTTTTTAACATTATTGTAATACATTTAGAACACTTTTTCTTTTATGAGTTTGTTTAAATTCATCACCGTTTAAGAGGTAGTATCGTTGTAAATTTTTGACTCTGCACTGTTTTAAGCCTAAAACTTACAAAGATGTTATCTCTTAAACGGTGATAAGTTTACGTACACAAACTCATAAAAAAGAAATTGTTCTAAATGTGTTACAATGAGGTTTATAAAATTCCAAGATTTGGCTCAATCATGATACAGTTATTTGAGTGTGAGTTATTTACTTTCGTCCCATGTATATATCTATAACTTTTGATACATTAACATGACCGTAGAATATTCACCTGAAGTGTGTTTTATAATATTTTTGTATTTTATGGTTAAACTTCGTCATTGGATAACATGTATAAAGTGCAATCGAAATTTGATTGATGGACGCGTGTTACAAGACTCCATTATTGACAAAAGAACATGGTCCATCTCATAATGGTTTGAAAAACGAGAATGTAAAGTACTGTAATTTAACCCATGTGGACCTAACTCTGGATGCCCTTGGTCCCAACAGAGTGTAAGAAGGAGAAAGGGGTACTAGTCCATTTGGACGATCATCGAGCCTAAGGGTGGACGGGTCTACGTGGGGTTTGTCATTGGGTTTAGGTGGTTCATGGGACTGATAATGGATCCAAGTAAAAAATCATCCTTCACTCAATAAATGCCAATGTAGGACTAGCCTAATTCGCAAATGATCTGTCTCTTAGAATGAGAGGTCATTGGTTCAATCTTATGCAATATTGTAAGTAGTTTGAAGTAGTTTAGAAGGAGAATAATCTTTGTCGTTCAAAAACAATGCTCGTTAAATTGCACCTAGTCAATCTGCGCATTCACCCAATCGATCAAAGAACCATCGTTTTGACTGTTACAAATGAAAATGGTAGAAACTTACTAAAAAGTAGACCAGGACATCTTGACCCAAAACAAGGGAAATGAGTAGCATCATAACATAGAACGAGTTGAGATGAGTAACTTCCTAACACAATGTGAGTCAAGATGGATAAATTAAAAATTATGTTAGTAAAATAAATTTAAATTGTTAATAATTATTTGTAATATGTTTGATGTAAAAATCACTAAAGATTATTTAAATAAATTATTTGTTTAGTTACACCTCATTTTGAACTGAAGTAAATGAAAGTTTTTTAAAAACGACTCATTCAAATCCTAACTGATTTTGCTTAAAACTTATTGTGACTTTCATTCACCCATCCTTACCTGACCTTGTTTTGACCCGTTACCCAACCCGGCCCAACCCAACCCAACTCGTCTATTTTACCAAGCTTACTAAAAAAAGAGATTAAACATCAACGTTCATTTTGGAAAAAAATGAGAGGCTTTCCGACAAGAAGAAATGGATTGGAACAAAAAGTTTACAGAATTGCATGACGGTATTACAAAACCGTTCGTGCAAATCGTCCTTCAAAGCAAACACAACATAACAACTATGGTACCTATTGCTATTTTTAGGATTTATTTTTCTTTATTTTAGGTAATTAAATTTTTAATTTTTGAGTTATACGTTTTTCAATGTTTTGTTATATTTAATTTAAATGTCAATGTACTTTGTTTTTAATTAATGAATTAAACATTAATATAATAAAATAACAATAGTTGTAGATTAAAAAGATTTCCCTTTCACCCTGAAATTTTGGCTCATCTTTTGATCATATCAACCATAAAACCATGGTCAACTTGGTAACCATGAAAGATATACATGCTTTAATATATTAATAATAAGTTATAGATAATAATAATAATAATAATAATATATTAATATAAAATATGATTAAAATTTCAAATAATTTAATATTTTATGGAATAAAAATCATTATATTATTTCTTTAAACACTATTTTTTTTTCAATTTTTTTTAATATTTTGTTTTAATAAACGATTTTTTAAATTTTAATTTTATAAAAATTCGTTTTTTTAAATTATGTTTTAAATATTAATATATTTTTAATGTATTAATAATTTTTTTTAATTTAAAAATGTTTAATAAGTATATTTAACATTATTATTTAATATAAATTGTATTTAATCGGAGAGATAAAAGAGAAATCAAAGCTGAAATATTCTAGAAGCCTGATATATATCTTAAAAAATTATTTTTTAAAATAGATAGATGAGTAGTATTCGATTAAATATATTTTCGGTCACCAAACAAACATGCTTTAAATTTTATCATATACAAGAATGAGAAGTCTATTTACAAACAAAATAAAATATGAAATCGAACAATATGCTATGTCAGATATAACATAACTTGTAATAAATTTATAATAAAATAGATATAGATACATAAATCCAAATTAACAATGTATATATTCGAATTTATGTAAAACATTATTATATATTAAAATTTGTTATGTCTGCAAACTAGCAATTTCAAAGAAAAAACATACAGGAGTTCTTTCTTTCTTTTTTTCTTTTTTTTTTTTTTTTTTTTTTTAATTCTTCTTCAAACAGAGCAGGCGAAAAATATTATTGATCAAAGTCGTAGAATTGATAATGTTATTGTTTGACCAAAACCCAGAAGGCTCTAAAAAATCATGCATCTGGTGTGCTCATCCATGTTTCTCGCGTCTAATTATATTTTTAAACTAGATGGAGCCTCTTGCGTTGCCGCGCAAATTTAACACTCTTGTTTCGACTAGGGAACGAACTCGAAATAAAAAAAAAAACATTAACATGCAAAAAGTCGTGACTATAAAACAAACCTATTATGAGTCAAGATGTAATACGAAATAAACTTTTCAATTATAAAACAAATTTATTAAAGGTTAAGAAAAAAACAAAAAGAAACTAAAATTAAAATTAAACTGCCCTCGTGTGAGACAATTTAAAGGAATTTCTCACGAAAAAATTACGAAAATTGGATTTCTCACCGAAAATCTCACGAAAAAATCAAAAGAAAAGAATTTATCGCGATAAAGTTAATTTATCACGATAAAATGAATTTATCATGATAAATGGAAAATCTCAAAATCAATAAAAATGATTATCGCAATAGAATGAATTTATCACGGTAAATCGCGATAAAATGAATTTATCGTGATAAACACTATTCATAAATGTGTCTTGTTAGATATAGTAATGAGCTAATTACTCACGAATTTTTTGATGATTCATTTGAATTCTCGTAGCATCAGAGCTACACATGGGTGGACATATTTAAAGAGGTTACGGGTAACATGATCATATTGAATTTCAATTCGTTAATAGATTGTATATCGGAAAATTTCTTGTGATTCTTATAAGATTTTTTTTAAATGACCCTAGCTATAAATATAATTGAAAAAAATTATCACACTAAAATTAAAGTTGGTGTAATAGTTATTTGGAAAATCATGGATCATTATTTTAAAATAGGTTTAAGGATCGAATCCAATGAGGTCGGGATTTTTTTAATTGTAAACTCTGAAAATATTTAATTACAGGAATTACCCTATAAATTGATCCGACCCTTTCTGGCCACAATACAAAAATTATAACATACAGTTAGTAGAAAATAAGAATAAAAAAAATTTGATCCCAGAAAAAATTATTGGATCCCAGACTTGAGCTACATACATCCCACATTTTGCGTAGGCTACATTTTACCATATAATAAGTGAATTAGTATACAATCAGTGAAAATTATATATATATATATATATATATATATATATATATATATAGGGAGAGGATCAAATGTTAACCCATGTTTATTGCGTTAACCGAATAACTACATCTTATTACTTTGGGCACACAATAAAGTAAATCTAAAGGTATATGTTTTTTCTTTTATTTAATTAATGTATGGTCCACTTACAGTAATAAAAAAATAAGAAAAAACATACACTCTTAAATTTACTTTAATGTGTACCACAAAGTAATAAGATGTAGTTATTCGGTTATCGTAATAAGGAAGGGTTAACATTCAAACCATATCCTATATATACACACACATGTGTGTGTAATAATGTGTGTAATTAATTAAAGAAATCAGTAAATAAGATGATATGAAAGTGTCATGGTATTTTTAAAGGGCTGGATGGATAAAATTAAAAGGTCATGTTATTGCGGATTTTTATTAAAGTCTTTTTCCTTTTTATATGCAAATAATTTTTTTTACATGTCATTATTTGTTTTTATTTTTAAAAAATAGTGAATATAACCATTAGACGTCTCTCACCGATCGGACCACAGCCAGCATGAGACAGGTAAATTGTGTGACCCAGGGAAAATTGGGTGGTGCCGGAAACTTATTTTAGAGATTATTTTAGAGCACACGTATTACATATTTACATCATCTAACATTTTTTAACAAAAAGATTTAAACCCTATCATTTTTTAAGAAACAAATGATTAAATAATACTTCAAAATTTAAATTAATATATATGAATCGTGTCAAAGTACAGTCAAAACAACAAAAGTACTTAAATAATAGATTCTTGACAATTACCAAAAAAAACGTGACATTTAGTTGGTACACTACCGTAACGTGTTAGATTTCTAGTTTTACTTTTATGATAGTTTTTTTTTTGTTTTATATTGGCGAAATGTTGTTGATCATACCATTACGTGTTAAATTTCTATATTTAAATTGTGGTATTTTTTTGTTTTTATTAATGGAAAACCGTTGATAATTCCGTTACGTGTTAGATTTTCAGGTTTATTTGGCGAAAGTTTTTTGTTTCTATTAATGGAAAGTGGTGGCTCGTTTGGTTGCCTTAGGACTTGGGGAATTAACGAAGTTTGACGTCTCACGCCAATAACGAAACTGGATCTATGCAACACATCACCTCTTCACGTACGAAGCCATCTCATTAACGTATTTTGTTTTATTTCTATTTTTTGAATGGTTTTATCAAAATACGTGCATTTCTACTGCATGCATATAATGTAAATATGTATGGTTCTTAAGGAGCAAAAGTAAATTAGACTAATTTTAACGTTATTTTACTTATTTTGTGAAAATAATGCTAAAAACGTTGGGATAACTTTGAGCTAGGGACTTCTTCGGAGCAGTCTCTCTATCCCAGCTGGAATAGGTGTAAGATTTGTGTTTATTCTTCCCTCCCAAGACCCTACTGAATAACAGGAATATGCTGGGTATGTTTGTTTAATAATTTTATCAAACTTCGATACATTTATCATCCAACTCAAATAACACAACATATACAAAGTAAAATCCCTCTTTGTAGGACATGGGGAAGGGATAAAAAATATTTACTCCACCCTAATGTGATAAAGATGTTGTTTCGTATGAGACTCTCGGCTCAAATTTCTTTCTTTCTTTCTTTCTTTCTTTCTTTTCTTTTCTTTTTTTACATTACACTATGAACAACTATCATACAACACAAATCAACCCAAATAAGGTAAAAGAAAAAAAGAAAGAAAACGAAACCATTTTCTCGTCAACATTTGAACTCTAAAGTATGGAGCATTAATAAAATAATAGAAAATATTAGTGAAACTTAATGTTACATGCTTATCTAGTAACTTATACAATGAATGAGTAACTTGTAACTAAATAACTCATGTATGTGTTAATATATTAATCTTAATTATAAAATTTAAAAGTATTTAATGACATCTATCATAAATTCATAATATCATACCTCTGATTTTTTTATTTTTTGGTTCAGTCTTCAATCCTTATACATTTTATATATTAATAATATTTTATATGTTTATTATAATATATGATTCTCTTTTTTCTTTTCTAAATTACCACTTCTTGTATTTAAACTTACTTTCATTCGGGTAATAAAAAAATGCATAAGTAAATTATTAATTATTTTAGTTATTCAGCCTACGTAACACTTACACGAGTTTGCAACTTAACTATAATAAATATTAATAACTAAATATTTATTATATATTTTTTATTCTAATAAATTATAATTATTAAATATTTTCTATTTTTTATTTTTTATTTTTTATTTTTTATTTTTTATTTTTAAAATTTTATTATATTTATGTCAACAATAATTGAGGATATATAACATGCAAATATTCATAGATACTAATAATACTATTATTTTACATTATATTTGATTAATTTAACTCAAGTAATATATCATGTGTAGCCTAGTTATGGATTAAAAAACTACTACAAAACATACTAGTTTTGACTTCTAGTTTTTATATTTTTCTTTCAAAATATCGAATTTTTTGATGGAATAAAATAACGATACGTTGCTTATTCAAACTTATTATGCTCGTCATAACATAAATTCAATCTTATTCACCAAAAATGTTATTTTGGGACATTGACTATCTTTTTGATGACTATTATGACGTTTAATATATACTGGAAAGCAATCGGGTATATTATTTTATCATTTACTTGAGTTTTCTTTATCAAAATAATAATAATATGTTGCTTAAGGAGGATTTTAGTAGGAAAATTTGAGCTGTCAAATTTAAATAAGGAACCCAACATTCAGTTTTATCGGGAGAAAATACTGTAAAATTTGAGCGAGCTAGGTTATGTTGAAACTTTAAAATTATATATTTTTCATGACTTTACACATGTTTATAAAGAAGTGAACATATTAAATTGAAGAAAAACAATTAAGGTAGATAAAATAATTGTCCCAGGGTATGAAAGTCGATTTAAAATTAAAAAACAAAAACATTAAACATATTCGTGAGTTTTAAAGTGCTGGTTATTTTAGTATACTTGGATTGACTTTATTAGTCAATGTGAATATATCATAAAATTCATTAAAATAGTTGGGTGTGAGATACACACTTGTTTAAGGTTTTATGATTATATAGGAGTTAACTCCCCCTTGGGAGAGGTCTGGGGGCAGCATACCTAGAGAGAGCGGGATACAAGGGGTTGCAACATATACCGGATGAAATGAAAGTCATGAAAAATCAATAGAAAAGTTAAATTTAAGAATTTTGACATAAAATTCGTTTTATTAATTTAGAGACAAATATAGGAGAACTAAAACTTCAAAATTACCAAGAGGAAGCCTATCACACCCCTAAATTGCCACATGCAGTGTCAAACCGCTGGGTGTGACGTGGCCAGGATTATAGCTCTCGATCATATAGAACGACTCTATATGAGTTATAAAATCACACAATTTTTAATTAAATCCAAGATTCATAAATTAAGCAGCGGAAAAATACAAGTAGTTATGCAGGGGAAAGTAAAATGTATTAGACACTACACTGTTTAAGTTGTATCAAAACCAAACAAATGAAATAAAATCCTAGGATTAGAGTCTAAATGCATGCAGACTCTCATGTGCATCCTAGCTTATGACCATCAATTACCTGAGAATACATGCGAAAATGTGTCAACATAAAGTTGGTGAGTTCACATGTTTAAGTAATTGAAAACAGTGACAGACATATACTGGGTATGTTAGGTTTTGTTGGATCTACGATCCCGAGTGTGTCAGTTCATCCTACTGAAACTCGACTGTTCTTTTGCCTCCCCAGGTCATCGCTGAACCCAGCATCAACATCGATATTACACTCATCGTGACCTCCAGTCACAGTTGTAGTGGGGCTAGTCAACCTACGTAATAATGACTCGTTTGTTACAAAACTAACGGTAAGGGTAGTGAGGACTTTGTTGCGATAATAGTTATACTCGAAAATGGTTTTACAACATACCAGTCATATATCTAAAATGTGACACCCCGTAAATTCCAGGTCAGCAACTTATTTATTTGAATGTTTATTTAAATGCATTATGTACACGTGGCACTAGAATTAGATTAATTTAGTGTGACACGTGGCACGACAGTACGAATACTGACACATGACTAGATAATTCGTAGAATTATCGACAAACAGCACACACGTGTCAAAACACACGAACGTTGGTGAATGTCAAGCACACTGTGTAGCACAACACTCGAAACTTCACGAAACCCTCTCACATTGAACTAGGGAGTTCAAACGAGGCCAAACGATGGTTCGAAAGCGTGAAAACGACGACGAACGGATCAAACCCATGAAAAAGGGCTTATTGGGCTCTTTGGGAGCCCACCGCGGTACGCGGTAGCCCAACAAGCAATCCCACCCGCGATACGCGACATACATCATGGGGGTTGACTCCCGAAATCCTCCGCGGTACGCGGGGAATCTTTTAAATCCTCTCCGCGGTACGCGACACCGCCCAGTCGACAAAATCTTATAAATCCAAGAACCATGATGCCTACACTACTTGTCCTCATCATTTCTTCGGCTATACACTCAACCTCTCGACCCTCTTCTTCCTTTACACCCCTGTAACAGCCTTGGAAGCCATTAGAGACCAACTTTGAAGCTTGGAACTTGAAGATTGAAGCTTGGTGACTTCATAGAGGCTTGACCATCAACACCACCTCCTTGTTCTCGTCAAGACCCACGAACCAGAAGCTCCAGGAGCTGTAGAAGCAACCATCTCGATCAGTTGAAGCTTTGGAAGGTAGTTTCCATGGGTTTTACACACCTACCATACTCACACACACACATGCATGTGTAAATCTCACATGCAAACACCTATAGAGCACATGCACGAGTTTAGCTTCTGGGTTTGTTTGTTTTACTATGATTCTTGACGATCTAAGGTGATTAGATGATGTTTTATGATGATCTAAAATGACGGGTTCAAGCCTTGATGATAAAAATGATGTTTTGTGACATTGTATTGCCATGCATGTATGATCCATGAGTGTTGGGATGATCTTGAGTATGTTGATATGCTTATTGATGATATAGGAAGGATTACTCATGGTTAGATTTGTTTAAAATGGTTGAAATGATGATTCTTGATAAACTTTATATTTTTAGTAACTTTTTGTCACTAGTTGAACATTTGGTGAAAATGATGAACATGCATGAACACTAGTATGTTGTTTGATGGATATTATGATGATTTGAATGCTTAGATCATGATTAAGGTCATATGTGATAAGTTACTATTTTTAGTAACTTTTGTTGTTGAAATGATGATAAGTGATGGATTTGGCTATGTTAACATGTTTACATGATGCTAGGTAGCATATTATGATGATTGGTGATATGAAAATTAGTTTAGAAATGTTAAAGTGGTTATTTCTATGCAAAACTAGAAAGTTACTATATTTAGTAACTTTATTTTTACAAAAACCGACTTGTCAACGTGTTGAAAGATTTGAACATGCTAAATGATTCATTATGCTATAATGTGATGATTTGACACTAAGTTAGATGGTTACCGATGTCACGTATGCTAGAAATGGAAACTTTCCATTTTAGGAAACTTTTATGTTCAAACATGATGAAAACGACTTATGTGACTTCGTATGATGATGTGCTATGTGTTAACATGATCACGTAGGACAAATGAGCATGCTAGAACTTTAAAACCGATATGCTTTGTGAACTTTCTATAAAGGGAAACTTACTATAAATAGTAAGTTGTCTATAAACGTGACCTACGCGTTTTGCACACGACAAACACTTACACGATTGCTACACGAGTCACAAACCACCACACGGTTCACCAACGGGTCGTTGACTTGACACGGTCAACTTTAAGTCAAACTTGGTCAAACACGGTCAACCACGGTCGACGCGACCCACATAACAACCAGGAGTTGTTCAGACACGAATACGGTCCTGTGAGACCAACACAAATATGATCGCAAACTTATAATACCTATGTGATATAGGTAACTACTAGCCGGCGAGCTACACTGTTCTCGTAAGAACACACGCTACTCAAACTCAGGTGAGTTTACAGCCCCACTTTTACTCATTAACTGTTTTACTAATCTTTTGGGGTGAGAATACTATGCAACTGCTTTAGATATATGACTGGTATGTCACAAAACTATTTTGAGTGTACTATTATCGCATCAAGTCCTCTCTACCCTTACCGTTAGTTGTGTACAAACGAGTCGTTATTACGTAGTACTACTGGGTTTGACTAGCCCCACTCGGCAACAACGTTGACTGGCGGTCATAACGAGTGTAATATCGATGTTGATGGCGGGTTCAACGATGACCCGCAGAGGCAAATGGGAACAGTCGAGTTTCGGTAAGATGACATGACACACTCTACGGATCGTAGATCCAACACAACTATTTAACATACTCAGTATATATGACTGTTTTACTGCTTTCAAATACTTAAACCTGTGAACTCACCAACTTTATAGTTGACACTTTTTCGCATGTACTCTCAGGTAACTAGTGGACTGCAAGCTAGGATGCGCACAAGGATACATTAAGGAGTCTGACTTGCATATAGACTCTTGTCCTAGGCTTTTGTTTGCATTGATTGATTTGAAACAATTTAAACAATGTAGTGTCTGATACACTTTATTATCCGCTGCAACAATTTATACTTCCGCTGTTTAACATTTGCATTTCCGCTGTTTATATATTAAACCTGTGTTGTTTTTACAAAACTGTTTGCTTGTGTAACTCATATAGAGTCGTTCTATATGACCATGAGCTGTGATCCTGCCACGTCACACCCACGTGGACTAACACCACGAGTGGGAATTTGGGGGTGTGACATAAAAATAGTTGCATAGTATTCTCACCCCAAGAATTTAACAAAACAGTTAAGTATAAAAGTGGGGCTGTAAACTCACTTGAGTTTAGTAGTACGGCTGTTCTCGCGAATGTTTGTAGTACTTCAAGCGTGACAAGACGTTGGGTTTGAATTCACGTATGCACCCGTAACGGAAATCTTTCCCGCACGATCCTCTAGTGTCCGCTTGGTGGTACTTCAAGCGTGACAAGACGTTGGGTTTGAATTCTCTTCTTACAGTTGATGAGTTCATAAAGTGGTCCTTGTAAACCGTACATGTGGAAGTACAAAGAGCTACAAGAATGTTGTCGAGGAGTTAGAAAGAAAATTGATGTTTTCTTATCAAGGCTGAAACCACAACCTTATTAACCGCTATTAGTGTTGTAAAGAGTGATGGATCATTTGTCAAAATTAGAAGTTTAGTGGAACTAGTAGATATAGTCCCGAACTAAGGAATGGTTTTGTTGTGTCATTGGGTTATTTCATCCGCTGACTTGTTCTAGTGAATCATAGGGTCTATTTAATCCCTCGACTTGTTTTAGTGAGTCACAGAGCCTATTTTATCCCTTGACTTGTTTTAGTGAGTCACAGAGCCTATTTCATCCCTTGACTTCTTTTATTGAGTCACAGAGCCTATTTCATCCCTTGAATTGTTTTAGTGAATCATATAGCCTATTTCATCTTTCTAGTAATCCAGTGATCTATCCAGCTGTCTCTCACATTGTCACACCCCAAAATTCCCACTCGTGATGTCAGTCCACGTGGGTGTGACCTGGCCAGAATCACAGCTCCAGGTCATATAGAACGACTCTATATGCGTTTCAAGGACAATGTTTGACATACACTTAGCAAAATAGTTTGCAGCGGAAATATAACAAGTTTGATACATGCAGCGGAAAAATAATTGTTTAAACAACGGAAACTAAATTGTCAGACAAAACATTGTTTAATACATAAACCAAATGAAATTGTTTTTAAAAGATAAACAGAAATGCATGAGGTTTCCTAGAGCTCATTCCTTAATGTGCATTCTTGATATCCACGACCCTGTTAGTTACCTGAGAATACAAATTTAAGAAAAAGTGTCAACACAATGGTTGGTGAGTTCACATGTTTTGATATATACGTATAGTAAGTAAAACGTGTGTCATGTTGTTTATCATATGTTAGTACCGAGCCCTAGGCTCCAAGTGTCAGTGCGTCACTACCGAAACTAGACTTGTTTGTCCTTGCCTCCGCTATGTCTCGTATACATAGCAAGTTAGGTCAGAGTTTCATGGGTTATGACACCCAGTCAATATTGTGCCCCGTGGGGTTAGTCACACCCAAACGGATCCATTCAAACCTACCACGTTGTTCGTACATTAACGGTAAGACTTTGTGAGGACTTGTTACGAGTTCAATACTTAATGTTTGTCTAATAAACCAGCATACACAGTAAAATGTTTGTACAGTAATAGATGTTTGACTCGATGCAATTAGTATTCTCCCCCTATTTTAAAAGTTTGAAAAGAGTAAAGAGGGGCCGTAAACTCACCTTAGTGAAGTGAACAAGTGTAGCGTAAGCTCCTGAAGCGTCAAGTAGTGTAGTCGGTCACCGGCTACCTATATCGTATACCATACGTGAGTTTGTGTAAGTGATTGTGCTTGTGTTCGTGTTTGTGCTCGTGTTTGTGCTCAACAACCCTTGGTTGTTCATGTTTGTCCGTGTCGGTCCACAATGACCGTGTTTGCTCATGTTGGTCCACATTGACCGTGTTTGACCAAAGTTGACCGTGTCAAGTCAACGACCCGTTGGTGAACCGTGTGTCGTTTGAGAATCGTGTAGCAATCGTGTAAGTGCTCGTCGTGTGCAAAACGCGTAAGTCGCGTCTATGGACAACTTACTATATATAGTAAGTTTCCATTTATGGCAAGTTTCACAAAGCATAACGATTTTAAAGTTCTAGCATGCTCGTTAGTCCTACGTGATCATGTTAACACATAGCACATCATCATACGAAATCACATAAGTCACTTATATCATGTTGGCACATAAAAGTTTCCTAAATTGGGAAGTTTCCATTTCTAGCATGATTATTATCGGAAACCATCTAACTTAGCATACAATCATCATGTTACAACATATTAAACCACTTAGCATGCTCAAATCATACATAACATTCATAAGTTAACATTTCTAAAAATAAAGTTACTATAAATAGTAACTTTGCAAAACCATCATAATAAGTCATTTAACATCGTTTAAACATACTAACATAGCCCAAATCATCACCTATCATTATTTTGACCCGAAAAGTTACTAAATATAGTAACTATGTCAAAAATGACCATAACCACATCAAGATCACATTCCTAAGTTTCTAATCATCATAATATCATTCAAATAACAAGTCTATATACATGCATGTTCATCATTTTCTCCAACTCATCATCTTGTATCTAAAAAGTTACTATTAATGGAAAGTTTATCAAAAATCACATTTTTCACCATTTTAATAACATTCAATTATGTAGATCATCACCAATAGCATCTATAATCATATAACAACATTCAAGATCATCTAAAATGTCTTAGATCTTACATGCATGTGGGTTTTACCCGTTGCATGTGAGTGTAAGAGGGTTTTTAAGCTATAAGGAGTGATGAACTACCTTCCAAAGCTTCAATAATCCTGAGATGGTGATTCTACAGCTCCTGGAACTCCGATTCGTTGGTCTCGATAAGAACAAGAGGGTGGTGATGAAGGGTGGTGGTCTAGAAGGCTTGCTTCAATGTTCTTGAGCTTCAATCTCCCCTCCAATGGCTTTCTATGATGATTCTTGAGTGTAACAGAGCTTCTGGAACAAGAAATGTCGAGATATGATGGCTAGACTTCGGAGAGTGTGTGTAGAGGTGGCTTGAAATGATTTCATCTTGGTTTTATAAAGATTTTGCGTGCTGGCCTCGTCCCGTACCGCGAAGAAAGGCAAAACGATGCTTCGCGTACCGCGATGGATTTCGGGATTCAAATTCTCCCGAATCCCGTCGCGTACCGCTATAGGGCCTCTTATGGGCCATCGCGCACCGCGATGGGCCCCTGAAGAGCCCAACTTTCATGGTTTGATCCGTTCGTCATCGTTTTCACGTTTACGAACTATCGTTTGGCCCCGTTTGAACTTCCAAGTTCAATGTTTGGGCGTTTCTCAAGATTCCGAATGTTGTGTTACACTATGTGCTAAATGTTCACCAACGTTCGTGTGTTTTGACACGTGTGTGCGGTTTCTCAATAATTCCTTGAATTATCTGGTTGTGTGTCAGGGTTCGTACTGTCGTGCCACGTGTCACACTAAATTAAACTAATTCTAGTGCCACGAGTACAAATAGCATTTAAATAAACATTTAAATAATTAGATTGCTGACCTGGAATTTACGGGGTGTCACACACATGTTGTGAATCTCCCGATTCATATGTGTAACAAAAGCTGCAACTGCTTGCTCTGGTGGGTATCTCAGAGTAGGTAATGTCCAACTACTAGTAGCAGTGTCAGCAGTAGATGGCGGAGGTACTCGCTTCTCACGCACCCAGCTGTAAATGAATCAGGGGAAACCACTGCCAATACTGGTCGTTCTCCCTCGGTCGTATGGGTATCTCCTCATCATAATCAATCATGTCGCCTCTTATTGGATGCTGGTGATGATACAACTTAATGTTCCTTGTCACTAGTAGGTGTGGATGGTGATGCCATGTTTATTACATAATACCAAATGTAATTGCTATGCAAACTATCGTGTAAGCAAGTGTGTCTAATGTCCAACAGTTATAGTTTAAGTCTACCAATGCAAACCTAGTTCGCTATAACCAATGGCTCTGATACCAATTTGTCACACCCCAAATTTCAACTAACGGAATCATACTGTTTAGGGCGTGACAAACCAGGATCTCAGGCATTAGACATAATGAAGGACCTCTATATGCTTTTCAAACACAAATTTGGTCTAAACTGTAATATCAAAGTTTTAACGTTTGCGGAAGCGTTTTAAAACCAATAACAGAACATAACGGTTGTAAAATGTAAATTGCGAACTCAAAGTCATTCAATGTCTTAATTAATCATATCCAAAAACACTTGAACTGAAATGTATGCATGAGACTCAACATCCTAGTCCCTGCTCGTCCTTACTTGTGATTTAGTGTCCTGAGAAAACATGTAAACAGAGTCAACATAAAGGTTGGTGCATACACAGGTTTGTATAATCACAAATGTTTGAACAACTGCTTGAAACGAAATGTTTGCAGATAACATAATCACACATGCATAGTCATGATAGCTAGTCATTATACTATTTAGCGGTTGACACCGAAGCTGATTGTTAGAATGTAAGTTGCCTTTCCACTATTGTCTAGCACACACAATAGTAATGTTTGAATTTGCTAGTTAAACACTTGCGTAGACCTACAATCTACCAAGTGAGGTTTGTCAAACCCAATAGATCTATCTTCAACTACCACGCTTTGCACTACGGCAAACTAAACGGTTCGATATGTAAGGACTTGTAATGCTATGTTCGCACTTATCGTACATAGATAACTCATGCAAGTGATATGTATCTAAAAGTGTTTGTTTGCACATGTTTTCTCCCCCAAAACAGTAAAAGTAAAAAGGGGCCGTGTACGCACCTTAGAATGCGAGTTTGAATGATCGAGTGCTTGCGAATTCGAGTAGATAATCTCTACGAAGAATATGTGTTATTTACAATAATGTTGTGTTATTTGGAATGTCATTTCATGTTTAAAATCACATACGTGTCAACACACGTATGTTAGATTGTTAGAAACGTGCATACGTAAGTACGCGCGACTTTGAATTCGTTTGTTTAAATCATATAATTACATACGATTTTATTTAAACACGCGGAATTATACGCGATTATGGTTTTGGGGTAAAAATATGGATTTTATCATTTCATTACGTTCGGAATTAAATTCTGGTTCCAACGAAATTTGAACGGATCGAAACGAGAGTTAAAACGAGCGAATTATGACAAAATACCATAAATGGTATTTTTGTGCAAAAAACCGGTGGCCCTCGGGTTTGAACCCGAGACCTCCAGGACACCGAACACATGCCCAAACCAACTCATCTGTCTTTGATTTTGCAATAGCCCTTCGGATTAATTCCTTTTAACCTTTAAATCTCGGTTTCCCCTTTGTTGCTTCAACCGAACCTGCTTGGTTCCGATTGGACCCCGATTGGACTGAGTTCGATCCCACCACCATAGGGCTTTTGTTCTTGATGTTCAGGATCACCTATGGGGTGTTTTAATTCACCCAATTGTTCGGTTAATTACCTCAATTCAGCCCCGATCAAGGTCGGGTTCGAACAACCCAATCCCCAATCCAATTGAGTCGAATTCGACTCTATCAATTTCCAAATTCATAGGGCTTTTCATCCCTATGTTAAACCGAAACCATCTGTGTAATTTAATTGGATTTTGAACGTAGTTTGTTTAAGAAACCCCAAAAAGTTTTTCAATTTAACACTTGAAACCGGTTTCTATTGAATTCGATGTGGTTTAACAAAATTGACATAAGGTCTTCATTAAACAATGTATTTAGAAACTATTTGTGGTATTTAATTTGGTTTTCGTGCTTGATTTCATCAAAATCCCCAGATTGGTTTTGTTTAAGAACCCTAGAACTTGATCTTATTCAATTGTGATAATTTTATGAAATTGACAAAGTATTTTCAATGAACAGAGAGTTTCAAAACTCTCTGTACTGTTTTATTTGACTTTTGAATTCGTTTAAACAAAAACCCCCAATCCCGTTTTTTGATATAAACCCTAGAATATAAGATCCTTTAATTTGTTGTTGTTTGATCAAACTAACTTAGGGTTTTCATTTAACAAGTTGTTTCGAAGCTCTCAGTATGTTTTAATTCGGTTTTTAAATTCAATTGAATAGAAAACCCCAAATTGTCTTAGCCGAAAAACCCTAATAGTCGAGTTCGTGTAATTCGATATTGTAACCCCAAATTAGCATAGGGCTTTGCTTAGTCGGCCCTTTTAGGTTGTTTAGGTTCAGTTATTACCTGATGTGATGTAGAATTGCTATGATTCGACCAATTGCTCGAGTTCGGCCGTCCTCTCGATCGAATTCCTCTCCCCTTGCTTCTCAGTTCGAATTATGTTGTGCAAAAGGTCCTAAGGAGACCGACTAGTGGTTTTGGAAATTCGATTGTGTGCATTTTGATCGAATTATGTGATTTATGTGATTAATAGTAACGGTTTCAACATTATAGGTTGTTAATTGGTTTAATTTGATCATTATGGAATTATTAATTCATGATAACCGTTTATCATCATCATTATGAGTTTAATGATCATTCAATTTGATTAATATCAGGATTTTAATACGAATTTCGAATTTCTCATTGATTATCATTCTAATTTTGACTTTAAAAGTCAAAATGGTTCATTTATTGTAATTACAAGTTTAATCCACGTAATTTGGATGTTTGTAACTTCGTTTTGTTCAATTCTAACAATTCTAATTTGATATTGTTCGATTTCGTATAATTTCTGTTAATTTTGGTTAACGGGGTTAATCCGGAATGCTGGATTGTCACATTACCTGTATCATATAGGTGTTATGAGTTTGTGTTCACATTCGTGTTGGTCTCACTAGACCGTGTTCGTGTCCAAACAACTCTAAGTTGTTGCGTTGGTCGTATTGACCGTGTTTGACTTAACGACCCGTTGGTGAAGTGTTTAGTTTAAGTGTTCATTTAACGTGTTCTTAGTGTCGTGTGGTACGTGTAAGCACGTAATTACATTCGTGATATAACTTACTATTTATAGTAAGTTTCCATTTAGGAAGGAAAGTTTATATTTTTAGCAAGTTCACATAAATTCTCTTTTCATTTATTCTAGTATGCATAATTAGCCTATATGATCATGTTATCACATAGCATTTAATCACACATAGTCATACAACCATATTTTTCATTTAAAAGTTTCTATTTATAGTAAGTTGTACCAATATACGTGTTTCACCAAAACTTAATAAATCAAGTTCATCAAATATCACTTTCTTAATTCTAAATAATCGTTTATACATGCTCATTATGTCTAACACATCGTTATTCGTCGACTTCTTAGAATAAAGTTACTATTTATAGTAACCTATGTCAAAACTTCCATTTTAACGATTCTATTATATCAATAACACTTAGTATTATCATATTAACTCCAAATAACCATTTAAACATAAAAATCATGTCAAGTTCATCGCTCTTTAAACATTTGTAACTAAAGTTATTATTTTTAGAAATAATGATGTAAATCAAATTTTATAACACTTTCAACTAGTCAAATGTACTTCAAATCATCATATAAATCATAAATCTTGATTCTAAGCACATGCCTATGACCATTTTATCATCTATCAATATTTTGTCACATCAAAGTTACTAAATATGGCAATATTTGCTAATAACCATTTCTTGACTATATCAACCATTCTAAATCATGCAAATCATCTCAAATTTCATCCATACTCATGTATACATATCCAAAATCATCTAAACCCTTTTAGATCATACATGCATGCAACCAAATGTAACCATTTCTTAATAAAATCAACAATACCCATCAAATCTCATGAACATCATCATGGATCATCCTCAAATCCTCAAATCAATCATAAAATCATATAATCACATATTCAAGAAGATGAAATTTCGTGCATGTGACATCAATGTGCTTGCATGTGGGTGTTTCTCTTTGCATCTGTGTGTATTTGTGTTTTTATGCTACATGGACCCAAGAACTACCTTCGAAAGCTCCAAACAAGAGGAAATGTGGCTTGAACAGATCTGGATTGCTCCTGTAATCAGCTCAGAAAGAGATTCCAGTGGTTAGGTGGTGGTATTGATGGTGAGCATCCACAAGTGCTCCTTCTTGCCCTCCAAGCTCCAAATCTTCAAGCTAAGCTTCTTCAATGGTATTCCTGGGTGTTCCAGGGTGATTATCAGGTGATTTGGGGAAGATGAAGTTTAAATATGGTGTCTGGAATTGAGTATAATGAGTGGTTATAGGATAGCAATGATTATGTCTTGGTTTTATAAAGATTTGGCGTCTGGACAGCTTCGCGTATCGCCAAAACTGTCCCCAAAGGGTCTTGGCGTACCGCGATGATTTTTGGGATTCAAATCCCCCGCCCATCCTTCGCGTACTGCGAAGGATCCCGGTTGAGCCTAATTTCTCATATTTCGATGGTTTGGCTCGTTTTTCGTCGTTTTATCGATTACGACCATCGTTTCTCGACTTATTATTGTTGTTTCACTTGTTGTAAGTTCTAGGGGTGTTCACGAGCCGAACCGAGCCGAGCCAGGGGTCAGCTCGGACTCGGCTCGTTTTTAAACCGAGCCTGGCTCGGCTCGGCTCGGCTCGGATTGTAAACCGAGCCTGAAATCTCGGCTCGGACTCGGCTCGTTTTTAACCGTTCCATATTTCTATCTTATTTTCTTTTATTTTTTTATTTTTTAATTTTTTATCATACTTACAAAATAATACTAAAGCATATTTATTATTGAAAGTAACCCTATAATTTTATATTTTAGTATAGTATGTTGTACAAACGAGCCGAGCCACGAGCCGAGCATACGAGCCGAGCATACGAGCGAGCTACGAGCCGAGCCAGCCTTGGCTCGGACTCGGCTTGGTTATAAAACGAGCTGGCTCGGTTCGGCTCGGTTACAAACGAGCTTTATCCGAGCTTTTTCCGAACGAGCTACGAGCCGAATCCGAGCTTCGAGCTTTTTGGACAGCCCTACTAAGTTCTCACAAAGCTTAATTGTTGTATAATTAGATTGTTGTTTCGTTTGTTTCACCAACGTTCGTTAATCAAGACACGTGTGTGCGTTTTTTTGATAATTCCTCGAATTATCATTTCGTTGTGTGCGTTTGGACTGTTGTGCCACGTGTCACACTAAATTAACTAATTCTAGTGCCACGTACGTAATAATAATATAAATTATTATTAAAATAAATAAAATGCTGACCTGGAAAATACGTGGTGTCACACAGCTTTAGACCATGTTATGTATATCTCGTTTTCATGGAATTTGATCATATTGCTAGTTCAATTAGAAATCAATTACGAATTCTTACTTGTTCTTTGATTTTGATTGAATTTTATACGATTAAATATTTGAGTAAATCACAAATAGTTTAATTTAAAAGTGCTACCCATGATTTTTAATTTATTAATTAGAAAATTTCGTTTTTGTTTTCTGTTATACTCTACATAGAAAAAAGACATAAGAGATTATTTTTGGTGAATATAAAATAAACCACATAAAAAAACAAACATAATATACCTAATTATAGGTTTACTTGGAGTTGTTACAAAGTTGCAAAGATGAAACATTTAGAGTATAAGCTTTAAGTGGGATAAAAAGTAGATTTCATGTGTGAGAATATAAAAGTAAGGAAAAAATAGCATTAAAAATATATTTTCGAACTTGGTAATATGAAAATAATGCGCTTTAAAAGGACACTTTTATTATTAGGTTTAAAAAAAATAAAACACTGGAAAATCATATCAGATTTTGGGAAGTTTTAAAAAAAATATCTATTTCATTTTGAAAATCATTGTCATGTTAATTAATATGATTGTATATATGAAGTTCATTGAATTATGATTGAAATGTATTTTTTAAAAGAAAAAAGTGATAAGAATTGTCTGAAAATTCTAAGTCATGAATGTTTATCAAATTTGGAAAGTTTTGCATTGCTGAATTTTCAATAGTATTCAAATATGATAAATTTAGATATTTTGTTATAAATTGAAATTTTCACATGAGGGATTTGAGATTGATTTGGATATACATGTGGCAAAATCTTAGGTGAATATCTTGATATATAAGAGCCCGAAGTGGTAATGTAACACCATAATTACTAAGTTCATAACTGGTGTATTATATAGTGGAAAAAAAAAATTGTCAGTAATGTAATAGTAATTTCATTTTTTTGAACATTTGATTTTTCAAAATATTTCATATAAAAAACTGTTCTTGAAAAATATATGGTAGTATTCATGTATTATACGATTAAAATAAAGAATGGTTTTGAAATTATTTTTGTTGTTCAAAATTGTTTTTTCATAATTTTTTTTGTTAAAAAAGGGTTTATAAAAGTTCTTATTTATAAATAAACTCATTTTTCTAAAATAAATCATATTGTATGAAAATTTAGTTTTTAAAAAGTGTGTTTTTTAATATAAATGTTTTTTTAATATAGTATGAACTATTTTTTTGATGTAAAAGATATAAATAAAATAATTAGTATATAATACTAGTACTTAATTAATATGAATGCAATTAATAGAAGGGATATGTAGAAAAATTATTGTGAAAATGTACTAAAATTGTTACATGTGTCTAATTTTATTTTATTTATTATCATAAAGATTTACATGTATATTATATAACGTTGTATAAACAAATAACATAAAATTTTGAACTTTTTTTTAAAAAAAGAAAAAGGTACATTTTAAAAATTTTAAACACTTCTTAAACAATACAAGTGAATTTTGTAAATTTTGAAATTATTGATTAAGAATGAAAAGTTTGAAATAATTTTATTTTTATTAATATTTAAATAAAATAAATGTTAGTTTTTTTATATTAAAGTTCAACTTTAAATTAAATTAGTTTTAAATTTGTCAAATATGTGCCAAGAATAATTTAGAAAGATAACACATGGTAAACATAATATAGATAAGCTAGAAAACATCGTATCCAATAAGTTATTTTTTTATTATATAGTATAAAATAAAGACGCTATTAAAAAAATATTTTACTTGTCAGTAAGATGAAAAGGTTATATAGTAAAATAATATATATACACTATTTGCACTTATTGCCATACACAAGCCGCTAGCACCAAAATGACTTTGTTACTATGATACTATCTATTGTGATGTTATATATAGCATATTACAACTCGCTTGCACATGACAATTCCTAGGAAAGCCCCTTAACAGTTAACAACCTATTAATGACGTTTTATAACTTACCATGAAATTATATATCCTAAAATAAATCAATAACATATGAAAACGTCAAATAAGGCGCATTAATGGGTTATTAAGAATGAATTAGTAACCAATGATCCTCAGTTCAAGTAGTTGAGGGGAGGTACCATGTGACTTCAATATTAAGAATGTCACGGATTTAAGTCATGATATGGATAAAATAGGGGTTTCATGCTAGGTTAGGGAGTTTTCTCTCACCTATGATGAGTTTCCTCCTATTGGATGCGGATATAATCAGGTGGGTGGGTCTATGACTCGTTAGTGATCTAAATTGCCGTTCAAAAGAAAAAAAGAATGAATCAGTGTGCTCATCATCTAATATGGTTCATTAGTATAAAAAAGAGTTGTGACGAGATAATTTGACATTATATAATCTAAACTAGGTTATAAACCTATGTATTGCACGGGTAACAGGTTTGTAAATAAAAATTATTTAATTTTTTGCTGATGTTTTTATAAATTTACATAATTAAAAATAATATATTAGTTATACGTTTTTAAATTAATAAAAAAAAATTAACAATATAAATAATTATTAAAAGCTCTTACTATGTGTGTGTATAACATTAAACATAGATGATTATCATATATCATATTATTAATTATTAGTATTAATTTA